>SNQJ01S0021190.1:45785-86877 GCA_010110895.2 Picea sitchensis | reverse complement strand
TAGGAAGCGCAGTGGAAAGAAAAAGCACCTTTGGTTGTTGCTTCACTTTAGCGTCTTCCATGGCTTCCTGGTGTAGCAGAAAACAAAGATCTGTGGCATTAAGCACCACAGAGGCATAGTACATTTCATTGAGTGTAGCAGTCCGTGAAGTAGTGTGACTTTGAAAAATTTTGACTGACTTGTTCGATCATGAGACGGATCCTACTACTATTCATTGTGATAACCAGAGTTGTGTAAAGCTCTCTGAGAACCCTATGTTCCATGACAGATCGAAACACATCGAGATAAAGTATCACTATATCAGAGATATGGTGCAGAGGAAGCCAATACACGTGTAGTATATTCCTACTCATGAATAGATCACATATATCTTCACCAAACCACTTGTCAAGACAAAGTTCGAGTATTTATGTGAGAGACTTGGCCTGGTGGAAAATTCCTCCCTAGATGAGAGGGAGTGTTTATGATTACAGCTACGTGAGACATTCTCCAGGACACAAACCTGAGAGAGAGCCCCTGAGAGGGGTGTGTGGTTCCTATCTATGACAGATATGGAAGGTAGAGATGGCCTCCTCCTTACAGAGATTTGATAAGAACTCCATATGATTATCCTATGTAACATAGTGAAGAAAGGATATCTCTAGAGTTGGACGTGTCTGTGGCCGAGCACAAGGTGAACGTGTGAATTCCCATAGAGTTGGGTGCATCGTCATGAGAACAAAAATGAAGATGATGTATTATCCTCCTCTGAGCAGAGAGTTGAGATGGTGAACTCCAGATGACTCTCCTGTGTAATGCAATGGGAAATAAGATCTTCTGAGCAGACGTTCCTATGGACGAGAACAAGTGAATGGGATCCTAGTGGCTGAGCACTAGTGAGAGTGGTTCTCCTATGTAATGCAGTGAGATATAGATATGGAGTTCCCTATGGATGTGCCCCTAGTGGTTGAGTACTAGTGGGTTTATTATATCCCTTTCTATATTGTTCAATATTTAGACTAGCCTGTAACCCTAATTGTAATGTAAAGGGTACAGGTCAACCTCACCTTAATGTAACTGATAATTAATGTAAAAGATAATTAATCTATTTAATATTAATTATATTATGAGATAGAGAGGTCATCCCTATTGTACCAATAGACACTTATGTTGAAAGATCAAGTCTAATATGTAAATTCCCCATTGAGGAATCATATCTTTTCTGTGAGTTTGGAAATTTCAACAAGTACATCTTCTTGGGAAAAATTATGCACATCTCTTGGGCACTAGTATTCTATAGTTTACAAGCACCCTCTTGTGTGCTAGGTTTTCTTGGTGGTAAAGGTATTTCTCTTGAAGAATATAGAAAAGGATTTGGATGGGTTTTCTTCCCTTGTTGAAAACGGTTTCCCAGGCTACTTCTTGTGTTCTTGTGCATGGTGTTTCTTCTTGTGATCTTGGTTGCTGCAACATAATTGTATATGGTTTAAGTTAAAATCTAGAAAGGAATGAACTTGATGCTTAAACCTTTCTTATTGAAAAATTAAAATTTACAACCACTTCCAAGGCTCTTGATTCATCAAAAATATCTTGAAAATACTCTTCTCTCTTGTAAAGGTTATCTTGCTCATCATTCTTCTCAAAATTAATTTCTTCCATAAATTCTTCTTGTTGCAAGTTCTATTGTGATGTTTCCTCATCTATTAAAAAGATGTAATCTTCTTGTATATTTGGTAAAGGATTCTCAATTTCATTCTCAAATTTTTTGCTTGAAATATCTTCATATGTAGTATATAGGAGGCTGAAATTTTCTTCTTATAATTTGGAAGTTTCATCTTCGTCTTCAACAACATGACTTGACTTAAAAATTGCATCGACTCTTTGATTAGATTCTTCTTCAAAATTGGGCATTTTGTTATCTTTCTTACATATGGGAGAGGATGGGTGGGAAACAACATTTAAAACATCAGTGAAAACATATGAATGCACCTTTGGGATGAACTTTTCTGCAAATGAATATTCTAACACATCCCAACTAGTAATGGAGTTAGGCATTAATGAACTATACCACTCAAGAGAATCCTCTCGTAGAGTTTATAGGAATAATCTACATGTAACATTATCTTTAGTGAGGTTTAATTCATAACATGTACCTTTAAAATTAATCTGGTGTTGTTATGCATCTTCTGAGGCATCCCCAAAGAATGTAGAAAAATTTTCAATAGGAATATTGGGCATTTGAAAGTCTACTTCTAGTAGATTTAAAGGGGTATTATGAAATCGTCTCCTTCTTTGAGTATTTCTCCCTTCTGCCGAGTCTTGCAAAGTCATCATTGGGCTTGATAAAGAAGTATTATAACATGACTGAAACCCTTCATTTTGAATTTTTTCAATGGATTTTCCAAGGAGTTCATTCTCCCGAATCTTTGGTGCTTCTCGTTTCTTTTTTATATTACAAAAAAGGTGAGCCATGCTTAAAATAAATAGCCATTTTCTTGAATCTTCTTCTAAAAATTTTGAGCCATGGATATTTACGGTTCCTCAAATATCTTGATTTAAATCGTCCCCAGTATGGTCGCTAAAAATGTTTACTCTTGAATCTGTTAGGACCGAAACGACAACCTCGCGTGGATATAAATCCCCTTGCGTTTTTATAGAGGTGGTACTCCTCTTTACTTCATATTTTCCCGGGACTCTAAATTTTCAAAATGTGGGACTTTGCAAAAGTACATCGTGATAATCAAAGAAATATAAAATATCAACGAAGAAAATGTTTTGTTTTTTCTTTTAAAGAAAGTTCCGAAGAAATGACCAGGAAACACACACTTCATACATTCAACAAAAATAGATAAAATTTCCTCACATCCATCATAGTTTAACTAAATATTTTTTATCACATAAAAATAAAAAGAAGATGGTCTGCATGCATGAGAGAACTTTAACAGAGTGAACATGGGAAGCTCAAATAAATATAATGATAGATCAACCTCAAATACTTTATATTCAAAACTTAGGGTTACAAAGTATAGTTGAGATTGTTCTCGAAGTAGCTCTCTTGAAATATCTAAAAAATATATTGTTCCCCAAAGAATGTAGAAAAAATTTCAATACGAATATTGGGCATTTGAAAGTCTACTTCTAGTAGATTTAAAGGGGTATTATGGAATAATCTCCTTCTTTGAGTATTTCTCCCTTTTGTTAAGTCTTGCAAATCCATTGATGGGATTCATAAAGAAGAATTATAACATGAATGAAACCCTTCATTTTTAATTTTTTCAATGGAGTTTCCAGGGAGTTCATTCTCCCGAATCTTTGAGGCTTCTCGTTTCTTTTTTATATTACAAAAAAGGTGAGCCATGCTTAAAATAAATAGCCATTTTCTTGAATCTTCTTCTAAAAATTTTGAGCCATGGATATTTATGGTTCCTCAAATATCTTGAAATAAATTGTCCTAAGTATGATCGCCAAAAATGTTTACGCTTAAATCCGTTAGGACTGAAATGAAAACCTCACTCAGATATAAACCCCCTGCATTTTTATAGAGGTGGTAATCCTCTTTACTTCATATTTTCTCGGGACTCTAGATTTTCAGAATGTGGGACTTTGGAGAAGTATGTCGTGATAATCAAATAAATACAAAATAACAAGGAAGAAAATATTTTGTTTTTCTTTTAAAGAAATTTCCTGAGAAATGACCAGGAACCACACACTTCATACGTTCAACAAACATAGATAAAATTTCCTCACATCCATCATAGTTTAACTAAATATTTTTTATCACATAAAAATAAAAAGAAGATGGTTTGCATGAATGAGAGAACTTTAACAGAGTGAACATGGGAATCTCAAACAAAGATAATGTTAGATCAACCTAAAATACTTTATATTCAAAACTTGGTGTTATTAAGTACAATCGAGATTGTTCCCGAAGTACCTCTCTTGAAATTTCTAAAAAATATATAGTATGTTACATATTCTTTTAAATTTAAAATGTGTTTGTCCTAAGGACTAGGATTGGGGCTCATGTGAACCATAAATAAAATAAATACAAGAAATAAGGTCGTAGAAGGAGGATGGTGGGTGAAAGTAGCACAACAAGACCTAGAAAGAAGAACACGAGAAGTTATCAGACTTCAGTTAAACCTTTCTAGTGAGAGAGGTGGAATAACTGGATGAAGAAACTGATAAGGAAAGAAAGATGTGATCAACGTAAACTTACTATGATGGTATCTCATAAATATATTGGTTCTTCACTTGCTTGATGTTGTCCTTTTATTGTCTTCATTGATGGTTACAAGAACTGTCTTGACCATTTCTTTCCCTTTTTATTAAAAGTTTTTTAAATAAACTTTTATTTTCACAATTCATTTCTCATTAAAATTGGAGGACTGTAATTTAATTTTCTGGAAGTGAAACCCAACTTTTTAACCATGTAAACCACATTTGATGTTCTCTTCATCGTCTTAGATTTCCAACAATATAAAAAATTTATGCAAACAGTATTGGCATGTTTTTAGACAGAGGCAGAGTATGTGTGTTTGTCATTGATGGTGAAGATCAACACGATCAGTAGCGTAGCGATAATGTCATGACAATCGAAATATCAATAGTGAAGAGCAACAATGATCGTTGGATCCCTTTCAGAATTCTCGATGACCATCAGATCTAAATTTAGATAGGAGGAGCGCACAGTAGAAGAAAATAGATCTTAGGCGTAAAATCTAATCCCAAAGATCGACCATCATTGGATCCATAAGAAGGATCACGGTCTTCACATGCAAGATGAAGTGGGACTACAAAATCCTAAAAGTAGGAGGACCATCCATATTCAATAAGGACACGTGGCAAGTGACTAGAATTTCGTTGACCTGCACATTGGATGAGTCAACGGAACATGGTGTGGAAACTTGTGATATGCGAAATCCCGAGAATTGATCTGGACCTTTGGATCGAGGTATGTTGTGGAACATTGAATGCAGAGGGCACATGGCAAGCGATTGGTATTTCGATGACTACAAATTCAAAGAAAGGAGGTGCTTTATCCTATGAAATCGTGAAATGTGAAACCACAACTTAATCTGAGTCGTTGATCAAAGGGAGATCGTGGACCATTGATCAGGCATGACAAAGGCCCATGAAGTTGTGAAATAGTGATAAGATTTTGACCGTTGATCCAAGAGGGACATGTGGTGAGGGATTAACTTTTCGCTGACTGGAAATTCAAAGGAAGGAAATGCTCTAACCTGCAACTCGCGATATACGAAATCGCGATAAGGTCTAGCCCGTGGTCATAGACAAGGTCACATCGTCGAAGGTTTAAGGGAAGGAGCTAATTGCTAAGCTCCATTTCAAGGATCGCAACTTGGAGTGTCGAGACCCTTCATCATAGGAATCACGATATGCGAGATCACGAAAAGATCTGGACCATCGAATCATCAAGATTGTGGATCGTTGATCTGACTCCATTTCGGAGTTTCGGATATTGACAGTTTGAGGTGTCAAGGAAACTCACGACAAGAATGTTGAAACGCGAAATCGCGAAGCACCTTTTGGCACAGCCTGTGGTCACCGTTGCTAGTCACATAAGGGGAAGGAGCTAGTGGAGCTAAGATCTATTTCTGCTATCGCAACATGAAGAGTCGAGACTCTTCACCACAGGATTCCCAAATTTGTGAACTACGAAGCGCTTTGTGGATAAGTGCCTGGTCACCGCCAGTGAGCATGTGAGAGGGAGGAGCTAGCAGAGCTAAGCCCCTTTTCGAAGATCGCAACATGAAGAGTCAAGACTCTTCACCTCTGGATTGTCAAAATGTGAAATGCAAAAAGGCCTTTGTGTGTAGGTTGTGGTCACTATCGGTGATCATATGAGAATGTGGAGCTAGCGGAGCTATGATATTTTTCGGTGATCATAACTTGGAGTGTCGAGACCCTTCGACACAGGATTGTCAAAATGAGAAATGTGAAAGGAATTCTAATTAGGCATGTGGTCACAGCCAGTGGGCATATGGAGTAGGTGCGAGATCCATCATTGGTAATACAATGATGTAGGTTAATCAGGAATATGATTGGAGGGCTACTGTTTCACTTCACAAATTAGTTGATCAGTTACGATTCAGTTGGCAAAATCGAATCATGGTTCTTGATTGGTTGGTGATTCAGTTGCTGAGACATTTTTGTTTTTGCCCAAGGAGATTCGAGGTGTAACTGATGAGGCTGGTGAGTATAAAATGAGATATGCAGTGACTGTGTAAGGTTGGTTGTTCTAACCAAAACAATGAGATGAACTGTAAGAAGGGTAAAATGAAATAATGCAGAGAATGAGATAAAACTCAAAGATGAGTAACAGTTGCCGAACAGACAGAAGCAAGAGCAGAATAGCAGAATAGCATGTAGCAAAGCAGAAATGCAGAATAGTTTTGAACCAGATAAGAATTGCATAACAGTGAAGAAGGGGTAAGAATTGAAATACCTGTATTGTTTGTTTGTCAATCAATTATGCATAATTAGGGAGGAAGGGTGGTGCTAGGGAGGACTATGGTCCTCTGATATTCGAGTTGGTGCTTGAATATTGGGAGTTATAGCTTCCATATAGTTGTGGCTAGAAAACAGGGTGGCAAAGTGGTGCTTGGGAAAACACAGAGTTTTATATATGCAAGTTGGTTCTTTATAAGTGGAAGTAGGTGCTTCCATTCAGTCGGTGCTGGAACACTCAGGGAGTTGGTGCTTCCTTCTTGTCGGTGCTAGAGAAACTAGATATTTGGTGCTCTCAACAAGTTGGAGCTTGTAAAATAGAGGTAGTAGTCTCTCTTTGAGTTGGTTCTCAAACATAGATGATGTACAGAACTTAAAATACTACCTATCATTTTGAAGAAGAAGAGGTTTTCTCCCTTTATGGGTTTCCTCATGAAAATATGTCTCTGTGTATATCTTATGTGTGATTGATGCTCTTTATTTATGTTGTTCATATGATGTATAATATTGATGGTCACTCGATGAAATATTAAAAATGGTTTAATAGACTTAAAATTGTTTAAGCACAGTAAAAACTGATTCACCCCCCCTCTCAAGTGTCTTAGTAATTTCAACAATTGGTATCAGAGTGGGTTCCTTTTATTTAAAGGTAGATCTGTAAGCTTAAACATGACAAGTCATGAAGGGACTTCAGCCAATAAGCCTCCTCTGTTTGATGGAACAAATTTTATCTTTTGGAAGGTTAGAATGAGAACATACCTAATGGACTTAGGTGCTAATGTTTGGGATGTAGTAGAGACTGGATATAGAAAGCTTGTTGTGCTACCTTCCAAGGATGATAAGTTAGAATTTAGCTTTAATGCTAAGGGAATTAATGCTATCTTGAATGGACTTGTTGAAGCTAAGTTTGTAAAGTTGATGCATCTTGAAACTGCTAAAGCTATGTGGGATAAACTTATTAATAGTTATGAAGGAAATGAAAAAGTGAAAGATGTCAAACTCCAAACATATAGGTTTAAGTTTGAACAACTAAAGATGAATGAAGATGAAACAGTTAGCAAGTATTTTTTAAGAGTTGAAGAACTTGTGAATGCCATGAAGGGTCTTGGTGAGAAGATTGAAGAATCATTTTTAGTTCAAAATATTTTAAGATCTTTGATTGATAAATTTAATCCAAAAGTCTCTGCAATAGAAGAACTAAATGATCTTAAAAATTTGTCCATTGATCAACTCCTAGGAGCTCTAATTGCATATGAAATGATAATAAGCAAAGATAAATCCATTACTAGAGAAGCATCTTTTAAAGCAGACAAGAATACTGATTCAGATTTAGATGATATTGAGGCAAAATTTGTGAGAAGGTTAAAGAAAGGATCAGAGAAATATCAAGGCAAGCTTCCCTTCAAATGTTTTAACTATGGTAAGATAGGTCATTTTGCATCTAAGTGTCCCCACCAGAAAAAGGACAAGAACTCTGATGATGAAAAAAAGTACAAATTCAAGAAATATAGTAAAAAGAAAAGTTTGTGTGCAAACAATGACAATTCCTTAGAAGACATAGATAGTGATTCATCATGTGAAAACAAAGTAAATGATTTTATGCTTATGGCTATGGGAGATTCTGATGATGAACACACAGGAGGTGAAATGGATGATGAAGAAGTTGTGGTGGATATGGAAGGTGAATTAATCAATGCTTTGGAAGAAATTGACAAACTCAAATGTAAGAAGAGAAAACAAAAATAGTTGTTGAAGCAGTTTAAAATGAATGGTGAAAAACCTGATGAAAACTTTTCTCTATTAAAAGTGGAGTTAGAAGAGGCAAAGAAAATAGAAGACATACTAAAACAACAGTTGTCAGAGAATAAATCAAGGTGTGAAGCTTTAGAAGAAGAGAGAGTAAAAAACAGAAAAGAAATGGAGAAGTTTAAGGGATTGTATCACCAAAATCTGCCAAGTATTAAAGCCTCAAAAGAATTAACTTCCATTCTAAATTAGCAAAGGAATCCAAAGTTGAAAGTTGGCTTGGGCTATGAAGAAGGATCAAGTATTGATCATCCAAGTAATACAGAGCCCATCAAGTTTGTCAAATCTACAAGCATTGACAACAACCACTCTACAGAAACAAAGAAAGAAAATCAGCCACCAAGAAGGAATGAAAGAAAAAGTACCAGAACCGAATCCATAGATCAAAGAGATAACACAAACACATTTTCTAATCAAATAAATCATCAACATGGAAGAAATCAACTACAACCTTTTTTTCAGGTAAAAAGGTTTTTTCTATGGTTATTGTTTTTTTTGTTCTAACTTAGGTCACAAAGTTGTAAACTGTTCTTTAAGATCTAGATATTTGAAATCAAGATACTCAAGGAATAATTATCTGCCACAACAATGATTGAGACAGCCAAGAAACAAACGACCACATACTATAAATCATGTGATGGATGGAGGAAGGACACATGTGAAACATAACAACAGTTATGAGCATAACAATCGTTATGATCTGTTATTCAGTGAACCAGAATGTGACATCTGTCATAACTATGGACATAAAGCTGCAGATTGTCGCTTAAGGAATTTTAAGCCAGATTTGAATCCTACTACTGAAAATTTCAAGATTTGTAAGAAGAAATAAGATGAAAAGTGTAGACTAATGTTATCAGCCGAAAGACAAAATAATCCCTTGTATATTGACAGTGGATGTTCCAAACATATGACTGGAGACAAAATTAAGTTTCTAACTCTAAGTGAAAGAAAATCAGGGAATGTAACTTTTGGAAATGATGCACCAGGAAAAATAAAAGGTAAAGGAATGGTAAGTTTGAGTAATGGAAAAGGGAAAGCTCAAGATGTGTTGTTTGTAGAAGGTCTGAAACATAATCTGCTTAGTGTTATTCAAGTCTATGACTGAGGATGTGAAGTCATTTTTACCTCTAAAGATTGTAGAATAAAATCTGTGAATTCAGGACAGCTAGTTGCAAAAGGGATAAGATCAGAAAACAATGTCTATGTGTTAAAAGAAGAAAAAGAAGAATGTCACTTAAGAAAGTATGATGAAAGTTGGCTATGGCATAGGAGACTTGGACACTTAAATTTTTATCATATAATCAATCTCAAAAATAGTGGGGCAGTAAAGGATCTTCCAAAGATATCAAATCCATATGATTATGTTTGTAAACCATGCCAGATAGGAAAGCTTACTCAGACACAATTCAAATCTATAAACTTTCCTTCAACAGAGAAACCTCTCCATTTAGTACATATGGATTTATGTGGACCATCAAAGAAAGAAGGTACAGAAAAAGAAAATTATTTTATGTTGATTATTGATGATTATTCTAGACTAACATGGGTTGCCTTTTTGAAGGAAAAATATGAAGCATTTGAAAAATTCAAAGTGTTTAAGGCTCTAACTGAGAATCAAATAGGAAAAATATTGAAAGCAGTAAGGTCTGATAGAGGAGGAGAATTTGTCTCATGGAAATTCAAAGAGTTCTGTGATAAACATGGAATCAAAAGAGAGTACACAATTCCAAGGACTCCATAGAAAAATGGAGTTGTTGAGAGGCATAATAGATTAGTACAACAAATGGAAATATCAATGATGAATGAAAGAAATGTACCTCATACATATTGGGTAGAATCAATTCATACAGTTGTTCATATCCTTAACAAAGCACATCTCAGACCACACAGTGACAAGTCTCCTTATGAACTATGGTTTGGAAGACTTGCTTCAATCAAGCATTTTAAAGTCTTTGGGAGTAAATCTTATATTAAGAATAATGATGAAAATATTGGCAAATATGATGACAGGGTTGATGAAGGTATATTCTTGCGTTATTCTACAAATAGTAAAGGGTACAAATGTTACAATAAGAGGCTGCATAAACTAGTTGATTGTATAGACATAAAAGTTGATGAAGAAATCTCGGTCAGAAATGTAAGAAGTGTTGAACCAAGCACAGAAGGTATAGTTGAAGATGAAGATGAACAGGGGCAAGGATCAGAAACAGAAGAATATGAATCAGATGAAGATACAAATACTCAGGTTGACATAAATCAACAGAAAGAAACAAACTCACCTCTCAAAACTATTAGAAAGAATCATCCTGAAAATCAGATAATTGGAGATATAAATAAAGGAGTTCAGACAAGAAGGAAATTGATTAAAGACTCAGAACAATATCATGTTGCCTTTTTATCTATGACTGTACATAAAAATTTTGATGAATCCAGTCAGCATGATGATTGGATTAGAGCTATAAATGAAGAGCTTGATCAGATTGAGAAGAAAAATACTTGGAAGCTTGTTCCTAGACCCGAAGACAAGAATGCAATAGGTCCCAAGTGGATGTTCAAAAATAAAATGAATGAAAAAGGACAAGTTGTTAGAAATAAAGCTAGATTGTTCTGTAAAGGGTATGCACAAGTTGAAGGTTAGGAATTTGATGGAACTTTTGTACCAGTGGCAAGATTGGAAGCCATCAAAATGTTTCTTTCATATTCATGTCATAAGAACTTTAAAGTGTATCAGATGGATGTTAAATAAACATTTCTTAATGGAGATCTAGAGGAAGAAGTATATATGGAGCAACCTGAAGGATTCTCATTGACAGATAACCCTGATTATGTCTGCAAGATGAAGAAGGATTTATATGGACTAAAACAAGCACCACAAGCTTGGTATTATAAACTGGACAAATTTTTACAAGACAAAGGATTCAAGAAAGGTACTGTTGATAGCAATCTCTACATAAAAACTGAAGGTGATGATTTACTAGTTGATTTGATTTATGTAGATGACATTATTTTTGGTTGTAATAATGATTCCTTTGTTCAGTGGTTTGCTAACTCTATGAAAAAATTGTTTGAGATGTCTATGATAGGAGAATTGTCATATTTTCTTAGCTTACAAGTAAAACAAAGTTCTGCAGGAACTTTTATCTCTCAAGAAAAATATTTGAAAGAGATGTTGAAGAAATTTCAGATGGAAGATTCTTCTCCTGTTAGTACACCTATGGTGGTTGGTTGTAAGCTTAGTAAAGATAAAATTTCACCCGATGTTGATCAAAGGACATAGCGATCAATGATAGGCAGTCTTCTGTACATCACAACATCCTATCCTGATATAATGCAAGTTGTTGGAATGGTAGGTCGTTATCAGTCATCTCCTAAACAAAGTCACTTGGTAGATGTCACAAGGATATTCAAATACTTGAAGGGAACAATGACTTATGGTCTGTGGTATCCCAGAAATCAAAATTTTCAGTTAACTGCTTATTCAGATGCAGATTGGGCAAATTGTGTGGATGAGAGAAAGAGCACCAGTGGAGGTGCCTTCTCCCTGGGTGACTTATTGGTAGCATGGATTAGTAAGAAGCAGGGATATATTTCCTTATCAACTACAAAAAAAGAGTACATTGTTTTTGCTACTTGTTGCACTCATATTTTGTGGATGATTCAAACTCTTGCAGATTTGAAGGTAAACTATACTGTTCCAATTACAATTCACTGTGATAACACCAATGCCATTAGTGTCTCCAAGAATCATGTTCTTCACTCCAAGACTAAGCATATCCCAATAAAATACCATTTTCTCATAGAACAAGTTACAAACAGAGTCATTCAACTGAATTATATTCCTTCCATAGAACAATTAGTTGATATCTTTACTAAACCGTTAGTAGCGACCCCTTTTGGATATCTTTGTAAAAAGTTGGGGGTTATAACTTCTTTCGTCTAGTCTGTTCACCTGGTCAGGGGGAGTACTTATTGAATATATGTTGTATTTCTAAGTTTCTCATAGTTGACAGGGGGAGTATGTATCGTAACAGCTCAGGGGGAGTGTGTTTCTTCTTTGACATTGATGTCAAAGGGGGAGAAAGTGTGGTAATTTCAAGGATACTACAGTGGTATAGTTGCATGTTTTTCAAGGGGTTGCCATCAATGCCAAAGGGGGATATTGTTGGCATGTTTTCAGACAGAGGCAGAGTATGCATGTTTTTCATTGATGGTGATGTCATTGATGGTGAAGATCAGCACGATCAGCAACGCAGCGATAATGGAATGAAAATGGAAAGATCAATAGTGATCGTTGGATCCCATTCAGAATTCCTGATTACCGTTAGATCTGAATTCAGATAGGAGGAGCGCATGGTAGAAGAAAATAGATCTCAGGTGTCAGATCTGAGTCTGAAGACCGACTATCATTGGATCCATAAGAAGGAGCACGGTCTTCATGTGCAAGATGAAGCAGGCCTACAAAATCCCGAAAGCAAGAGGATTGTCCATCTTCAAGAAGGACACGTGGCAAGGGACTAGAATTTCACTAACCTGCACATTGGATGAGTCAACAGAACATGGTGTGGGAACTTGTGATATGTGAAATCCTGAGAATTGATATGGACCTTTGGATCGAGGCATGTTGTGGAATGTTGGATGCAGAGGGCACATGGCGAGCGATTGGCATTTCGTTGACTGGAAAGTCAAAGAAAGGAGGTGCTCTATCCTATGAAATCATGAAATGTGAAACCACGACTTAATATGAGTCGGTGATCAAAGGGAGATCATGGACCATTGATCAGGCATGACGAAGGCCTGTGAAGTTGTGAAATCGTGATAAGATCTTGAATATTGATCCAAGAGGGACATGTGGCGAGGGATTAACTTTTCGCTGACTGGAAAGTCAAAGGAAGGAAATTCTCTAACCTTGCAATTTGCGATATACAAAATCGTGATAAGGTCTGGCCCGTGGTCATAGAAAAGGTTACATCGTCGAAGGTTTAAGGGAAGGATCTAATTGATAAGCTCCATTTCGGGGATCGCAACTTGGAGTGTCGAGACCCTTCATCACAGGAATCACGATATGCGAGATCACAAAAATATCTAGACCATCGAATCATCAAGATTGTGGACCGTTGATCTAACTCCATTTTGGAGTTTTGGATACCGGGAGTTTGAGGTGTCAAGGACACTCACGGAAATAATGTTGAAACATGGAATCACAAAGCGCCTTTTGGCGTAGCCTGTGGTCATCTTCAGTGGTCACGTAAGGGGAAGGAGCTAGCAGAGCTAAGATCCATTTCAGCGAAAGCAACATGAAGAGTCGAGACTCTTCACCATAGAATTCCCGAATTTGTGAACTACGAAGCACTTTGTGGATAAGCACTAGGTCACCGCCAGTGGTCATGTGAGAGAGAGGAGCTAGTGGAGCTAAGCCCCTTTTCAGAGATTGCAACATGAAGAATCAATACTCTTCACCTGTGGATTGTCGAAATGTGAAATGCGAAAACACCTTTGTGTGTAGGTTCTGATCACCGTCGGTGATCATATGAGAAGGTGGAGCTAGAGAAGCTAGCAGAGCTAAGCTCTTTTTTAGCGATCACAACTTGGAGTGTAGAGACCCTTCGACACAGGATTGTCGAAATGAGAAATGTGAAAGGAATTTTGATTAGGCCCATGGTCACAGCCAGTGGGCATATGGAGTAGGCGTGAGATCCACCATTGGTAATCCAACAGTGCAGGTTAATCAGGAATATGATCGAAGGGCTACTGTTGCACTTCACATATTATTTGATCAGTTAGGATTCAGTTAGTAAAATCGAATCATGGTTCTTGATCGATTGGTGATTCAGTTGCTGAGAATTTTTTTTCTTTGCCCAAGGAGATTCAAGGTGTAATTGATGAGGCTGGTGAGTATAAAAGGAGATATGCAACAACTATGTAAGGTTGGTTGTTCTAACTGAAACAATGAGATGAACTATAATAAGGTAAAATGAAAGGATGTAGAGCATGAGATAAAACTCAAAGATGAGTAATAATCATCGAACAGATAGAAGCAAGAGCAGAATAGTAGAACAACATGTAGCATAGCAGAACTGCAGAATAGTTTTTGAACCAGAGAAGAATTGCAGAACAGTGAAGAAGGGGTAAGAATTGAAATACCTGTATTGTTTGTTTGTCAATCAATTATGTATAATTAGGGAGGAAGGGTGGTGCTAGGGAGGATTGTGGTCCTTTGATATTCGAGTTGGTTCTTGAATATTGGGAGTTGTAGCTTCCATATAGTTGTGGCTAGAAAACAGGGTGGTGCTTGTGAAAACATAGAGTTTTCTTAATGCAAGTTGGTGCTTGTATAAGTGGAAGTAGGTGCTTCCATTCAGTCAGTGCTGAAACACTCAGGGAGTTGGTGCTTCCTTCTTTTCGGTGCTAGATAAACCATAGATTTGGTGCTCTCAACAAGTTGGAGCTTGTAAAACAGAGGTAGTAGCCTCACTTTGAGTTGGTGCTCAAACATAGATTATGTATAGAACTTAAAAGACTGTCTATCATTTCGAAGAAGAAGATATTTTCTCCCTTTATGGGTTTCCTCGTGAAAATATGTCTCTGTGTATATCTTATGTGTGATTGATGCTCTTTATTTATGTTGTTCATATGATGTATAATATTGATGCTCACTTGATGAAAGATTAAAAATGGTTTAATAGACTTAAAATTGTTTTAGCATAGTAACAACTGATTCACCCCCCCTCTCAGTTGTCTTAGTAATTTCACCAAACAAAGGTTGGCAGCTCAAGATATAGCCTTTGTAAGATTGTGACTCAACCACCGTTGATCAAGTTTGATTGGTAAATGTGGACCCTTGATTTAATTTCGACCTCCTTTGTTGATTTTTTTATTTTTTTCATTATTCTTATCCCGCATGTACAAGAATAAAAGATTCTTAGTGGTATATAATGTTAACTTTAACATATACTTGACAAGAAATAAAGAAGAGAGGAGATTATGGAGCTTGGAGGATTCGACCCTTGGAATATTGTTGAATATAATAATAATTTTCCATGCCCAGTCAACCACCAATTTGTCGAGTTAGAAATGATGAGTCACCCAATCAAATGTTGCCACATGTCATCACTCGATAGGCCAACAATATGCCATATGTATCCATTAATCAGTTTTCATGTGGCACCATCCATTAACTTCCATGTGGATGTATCTCATTGGTTAATAAAATTCCATGTGTCACTTGGAGATGTTCCTCATAGAACTTAGGATAGGAAAATTATTATTAAAATAATATGGTRGGMAAACCCATGAACCCGCGGTAACTCATATATTTGGCTAAGTGTTGGAGGAGTTGCATAGTAAAGAGTAGTAAAAAGAGTTGTGTGCATTATGAAGATGGCGAAAGTCAAAGTGTAATGTGAGGGTAGCAGAGATAAAACATACTCTTAAGAAATATTACCAACCCGCCAACCCGTGGTAAGCCATAGTAAATAAGACTAAGTCTGGAAAGTATATAATGGATCATGTGAAATATGGAAAATATTAAAAATGAAAAGAAATATATGGGAAATAAAGGAATTATTTGAAATTTGGGAAAGGAAAAAGGGAAAAAGAAAGAAATGGAAAAAATGAATAAGGAAAATAAAAAGAAATGGGAAAATAAAGGAAAAGGGAAATGAATGTGAACGTGGAAAGGAATAAAGAAAATGGCTAAGTGTGGGAAATGGTAAGGGGAATATGAAAGTAATGAGACAATGGGAAAAATGACTAAGTATAAAATGGGAGAATGAATAGAGGTGAAGGGAAAGGAGAGGAGATAACATGTCACTTAGAACATTTTTCATATTTCTTCTTGTAATACCTCCATTGGACTTCTCGACAAAAGTATGTGTATCTTGGTCATGAAGACTCCAATTTTGATTCCATGAAATGCATGGAGAAGATTATACCGAGGGATATGCAAGGACCATATAATAGTTCAAAAATATTCATCTTCCAATATCATTTTTTTTTATTCCAGGAGCGGGAACATATAGGTGACCAAATTTTGGTCAACAAATGGCTCCAACTGTGGGACAGTGACCCCCTGTGGGTTGCTAAGAACACCAGAATCTTAAGACCAACTGCCTTCTCCATTGGGATATGGATTCATCTTCAAAATGAACTCTTGAAATTCTTCTTGTTTCATGGATTTATCTTCAAACTTAAATATAAATAATGTCTTATTATGAAACATTGTACTGAAGAAACAAAATATATACATGCATGATCTACCTACCCTAAATTACTTGAAAGAAAGGGAAACCTTAGGTATAGGTAGATTTCCAATGGAGCCATTTGAGCATCCAATTGACTTGTGAAATGGGCTCTAGAAGTAAGAAAAATATTTGGGTTTCTATCAATAATTCAAGAGCATGACAATCAGGAGCATGCCCAAAATGTACCACAATGGGATCGAACAATGTGTGTAGAAGACTTGTTTGTGTTGGTGGGATGGCAATACTTTTGAACCAATATTCAATATAATCTACACTTGGATTCCCCAGAGTGTTTTTATATTCAATCAAATGAGAAATTTCTTTCTTGAAAACATTCTCTTTCTCCTCATTTTCCACATTCAAGATTATTGTTTCATTGGCGATGTCTTGGCAATGTTCTTCTATGCAATGGCTATCTTTTTTATTCTCAAAATTGTTTTCTTCCGCCAATTCTTCTTTATTCTGGCTGAATTCTTCTTGCATATTTGGTGGATACTCTTTAATTCCTTCCTCATATGGAGTATATGATATTCTGATATCCTTTTCTTTATTTACAACCACTTCCAAGATTCTTGATTCATCAAAAATATCTTGAAAAGACTCTTCTTTCTTGCAAAGGTGATCTTGCTCATCATTCTTCTCAAGATTCATTTCTTCCATCAATTCTTCTTGCTACAAGTTCTCTTGTGATGTTTCATCATCTATTACAAGGATGAAATCTTCTTGTATATTTGGTGGAGGCTTCTCAATTTCATTCTCAAATTTGTTGCTTGAAATGTCTTCATAAGGAGTATATAGGAGGCTGAAATTTTCTTCTTATAATTTGGAAGTTTCATATTCATCTTAAAAACATGACTTGACTTAAAAATTGAATCCACTCTCTGATTAGATTCTTCTTCAAAATTGGGAATTTTTCTATTTTTCTTCCATATGGGAGAGGATGGGTGGGAAACAACATTTAAAACATCAACAAAAACATATGAATGCACCTTTGGGATGAAATTTTCTACAAATGAATCTTCTAACACATCTCATTTAGTAATGGAGTTAGCAATTAATGAACTATACCATTCAAGAGCATCCTCTCATAGAGTTTGTAGGAATAATCTACATGTAACATTGTCTTCAGTGAGGTTGAAATCATAACATGTACATTTAAAATTAATCAATTGTTGATCTGCATCTTCTAAAGCATCCCCAAGGAATGTAGAAAAAATTTCAATAGGAATATTGGGCATTTGAAAGTCTACTTCTAGTAGATTTAAATGGGTATTATGGAATCATCTCCTTCTTTGAGTATTTCTTCCTTTTGTTGAGTCTTGAAAAGACATTGATGTGCTTGATAAAGAAGTGTTATGACATGAATGAAACCATTCATTTTGAATTTTTTTAATGGAGTTTCTAGGGATTTAATTCTCCCAAATCTTTGGTGCTTTTCGTTTCTTTTTTATATTACAAAAAAGGTGAGTCATGCTTAAAATAAGAAGCCATTTTCTTGAAGATTCTTCTTGAAACTTTGAGCCATGGAGATTTTTGGCTCCTCAAATATCTTGAAATAAATCGTCCCCAGTATGGTCACCAAAAATGTTTACGCTTGAATTCGTTAGGACTGAAACAACAACCTCACGAGGATATAAATCCCCCTGCGTTTTTATAGAGGTGGTACTCCTATTTACTTCAGATTTTCTTGGGACTCTAGATTTTCAGAATGTGGGACTTTGAAAAAGTACGTCGTGATAATCAAAGAAATATAAAATAACAAGGAAGAAAATGTTTTTTTTTTCTTTTTTTTTCTTTTAACAAAAGTTCCTGAGAAATGACTAAGAACCACACACTTCATACATTCAACAAAAATAGATAAAATTTCCTCACATCAATCATAGTTTAACTAAAGATTTCTAATCACATAAAAATAAAAAGAAGATGGTATGCATGCATAAGAGAAATTTAATAGAGTGAACATGGGAAGCTCAAATAAAGATAATGATAGATCAACCTCAAATACTTTATATTCAAAACTCATGGTTACAAAGTATAGTTGAGATTGTTCCTAGAGTAACTCACTTGAAATTTCTAGAAAATATATAGTCTCTTACAAATTCTTTGAAATTTAAAATGTGCGTGTCCTAAGGACTGGGATTGGGGCTCCCACCGACCATAAAGAAAATAAATGCAAGAAATAATATCGTAGAAGGAGTATGGTGGGTGAAAGTAGAACATCAATACTTGGAAAGAAGAAAAAGAGAATTTATAAGACTTCAGTTAAAACTTTCTAGTGAAAGAGGTGGAGTAACTAGATGAAGAAAATGATAAGGAAAGAAAGATGTGATCAGCGTAAACTTACGATGATGGTATCTCATCAATATATTGGTTCTTCACTTGCTTGATGTTGTATTTTTATTGTTTTCATTGACGGTTACAGGAACCGTCTCAACTATTTATTTCCCTTTTTAATAATAAAAAATTAAATAAACTTTTATTTTCATAATTAATTTCCCATTAAAATAGGACGACTATAATTTAATTTTCTGGATGTGAAAATCAACTTTTTAACCATGTAAACCACCTCTGATGTGATCTTCATTGTCTCATATTTCCAACGATATAAAATTTTGTTGCAAACGGAAGTTGGGATCAGGAGCTCAAGATATAGCCTTTGCAATATCGTGACTCAGCCACCATCGATCAAGTTTGATTGGTAAATGTGGAACCTTGATTTAATTTTGATTTCCTTTGTTGAATTTCAAATTTTCTTCATTAGTCTTATCCCACATGTACGAGAATAAAAGAGTCTTAGTGGTATATAATGTTAAGTGTAACATATACTTGACAAGAAATAAAGAAGAGAGGAGATTATGGAGCTTGGATGGTTCGACCCTTGGAAAATTGTTGAATATAATAATAATTTTGCATGCCCAGTCAACCACCAATCTGCCCAGTCAAAAATGATGAGTCACCTAACCAAATGTTGCCACATGTCATCACTCGGTAGGCCAACAATATGCCATATGTCATCCAATAGAATCATGCCATGTGTCACTTCTTGTATGAAGTCACATGTCTCCATTAATTAGTTTCCATGTGGCACCATCCATTATCTGACATGTGGATGTATCTCATTGGTTAATAAAGTGCCACGTGTCACTTGGAGATGTTCCTCATAGAACTCGGGATAGGAAAAATATTATTAAAATAATATGGCGGGTGAACCTGTGAACCCATGGTAACTCATATATTTGGCGATTTTCATAGTAAAGAGTAGTAAAAACAGTTGTGTGCATAATGAAGATGGTGGAATTCAAAGTGCATTGTGAAGGTAGTAGAGATAAAACATAATGTTAAGAAATATTACCAACCCGCGGTAAGCCATAGTGAATAAGACTAAGTATGGAAAGTATATAATGGATCACGTGAAATATAGAAAATATGAAAAATGAAAAGAAATATATGGGAAATAAAGGAATTACATGAAATTTGGGAAAGGAAAAAGGGAAAAGGAGATAAATAGAAAAAATGGAAAAAATGGATAATGAAAATGGAAAGGAAAATAAAAAGAAATGGGAAAATAAAGGAAAAGGGAAATGAATGTGAACATGGAAAGGAAAATGTTAAGGGGAATATGAAAGTAATGAGACAATGGGAAAATGACTAAGAATAAAATGAGAGAATGAATAAAGGTGAAGGGAATGGAGAGGAGAGGAGAGAACATGTCACTTAGAATGTTTTTCATATTTCTTCTTGTAATACCTTCATTGAACTTCTAGATAGAAGTATGTGTATCTTGGTCATGGAGGCTCCAATTTTGATTATGTGAAATGAATGGCGAAGATGATACCGAGGGTTATGCAATGAACATATAATAGTTCAAAAATATTCATCTTCCAATATTTTTATTTTTATTATTATTATTATTATTATTATTATTATAGGAGCGGGAACATATAGGTGACCAATTTTTTGTCAACACCCCCTAACCTCTCTTAGGATGGTGGGATGTACCCATTTTCTCATTTTTCTATCTCAAAAATTGTATATATTTATTCCTTCTGAATTCTGATTTTGACTCCATATTCTAGTGTTGGTTGTGGAGCCTGATTATCTTTCTGATTCATAGGTCTTTGTTTTTCAGTCATGTTTATACCCCATGAAGCCTATACACCCCCGGAAGAATGTACACTCCTCCATGTGGAGGAGTGAAAATGGGGGTTACCCCCTCTGCAGGGTCCGAGGGGGCTATCCCCTCGGGTGGGGGGTCTAGGGGAAAGTAGGCCCCTGGTGGGGGTTCGGGGGACAATGTTCCCTGATGGGGATTTGGGGGAAAAACCCCTGAAGGAAAATTTCCTTGTAAATGTATATTGTAATTTCATAGTAAATATGGACCGTTCATTATAAGGTCACATATCTGATGGTAGAAGTTATGTTAGGGTTTTTTTCCCTAGAAGGAAACCCTCTTTTATGAGGGAAATGTATTGTGACTATGTATTATTGTGAATATTATATTCTGAGTAAGGATACTATGAGAGAAAGAAGAGGAAGTTACAACGGGTGTGGTGTAGGTTGTATTCCTTCATTTGTTAGATAATAATAAAGGAGGGACCTGACAATTTCTCTGGTGGACATATCCCACACTAGGTGAACCATGTATATATGTGTCTCTATTGTATCATGTATTTTCTGTGTTTTATTTCCGCATTTGTTTTATTTTATTGCTCTTTGATTGTCAAGGTCCTAGCCCACACATAGGTAGATCAATGTATTCGGATGTAATAAAGGTCAATATTAATAAGGCCTTTCAATAAAATAGAATAAGGCGGATGTAAGAAGACCTAATAGAAGCTTTTGCTTCTAGAAGGATCTTCCTCTAGATGCTTCTCTTAATAGACATATTTAGTATTAATAAAGGGCAAGGGTATGTGAACCCTAGCTTGGAGATTATTGTAACAAAGCTCTGCTCGACTGGAGGTTTCCCCCTCGAAGAGGCCTGTGAACATTTCTTTCTGAATCAAAGTGCTTTTCTATTGCTATTTCGTATATCATTTCTGTGTATTGTGAAGATTATGCTGGATATTTTACTGTTATTCTTCCATTTCTAGAATTTTATTTATGTTCTGCATATTTTATATATCTAGTATCTTGCAAGTGGTATCAGAGCACTTTCCTTGGCAGAAATTGTGGGTATTTTTTTCCAAGGTAGAGGCAGTATTCAGTCTTTAAGCCACATAGGTCTGTCATTAAGCGCATAAACCGATGGTTGAGGGATTCATACCTTGAGGAAATACAAGTGGTTCTTAAGCTTTACACATGTTATTACCTTGTAACCCTGTTGGTACCCGCCGGTGGTAGCGTGTCGGGCCGGCTTACGCGATATGCGGATGGAAGCCTGAATTTCTGACCCTCTTTAGATAAACCTATCGTTCGTTGGACTACTATAGTGTCACAAAGAACAACACTCAAGAAATACTCTCTAGTACCTGGCTAAACGAGTAGTACAACTAAGGGTACAAACTATCCTCCTTAGTTAGTGCCAAATATCTTAGGGCACTAAGATATTGGGCCGAGTACTACTTGTTGGACCCTTGCATATATCAGAGAGCTATAGCATAGGGTGAACCCTTGTCTGTAGAACCCTTGAATACCCAACCCTTGGGGAACATAAGCGACAACATAAACAAATTGGCTAGGATCATTAGTAGCGCCTTTGTGTTTGATTTGCTAAGTAAATACTCTACGGTTCATAATTTGGGGATTTGTTACTACATCATTCACTTTAGACCAAAAGCATAACCCAGCGGCTATTAAAAAAAGAAATGGAATTTTTCACCATTGTTGAGACCTATTCCATTAGATTCATCTCTTCTCCCTTATCACTTTCATCCCTTTCATTTTACGCCACGAAATTCCGACCAGGCAGCTTCCTTTTCAATTCACCCATCATCAAGGAGCCCATGCGCTAAGAACTAGACTCTCTCTTCAACACCCTGCAACAAGGTTTACTTCAGACCCAACAAGAGGTGATGAAACAATAAGTTAACTACTATTGCCTCTTGTGATACCTCCATGAATGCATCAGTAAATGTAGTCGTCTTGATCACTTAATGGAGGAAGTCAAACAACAATTGAACACCCATCTTGAATCTGTATTTCATCCTCTGCACCAAACTCAATCTCTCTCCCGATGACTCTTTTTCACGATGCACATAAAAAGGCTGAAGGTGAAACTTCTTCCCATTCCTTTCAACCCATCACTTTCAAAGGGACATACACCTTCGGCGGGTGGATGTAACCAAATTTGATATTTCCGGACCTTGGTTGGGTCACACAAATGGAACATTATTTCTCTCTCTCTACAACGTACATGTATGACTTAATGACTTCCGTTATGGTGTTCTCCATCCTAGATCATAGAAACGGCGGCAATGGTGGCAATGGAGAAAAACTTCGAATCAAGGGTATATTGCTTGGACCCAATTTGTTGTTGAGCTTTATAGGCGGCACGTGCCCGTACCAACCATTTGGGCGTTTGACAAAGTTGAAGCAGTGGAGTACATTCGAGACTTCATAGCTGCATATGAGCATCTAAACACTGACGGAGGGCATAATGAGTGATGCTTTCTTCGAGAGTGTTTCATCCGATTAGCCTTAAGGGAGGAGATTGAATTGCATGTCCTCATAACCAAGCTCGCGACCCTCGACTTAGGTGGATGCTACCAAAAAATATAAAGAACCACAACAAATTGTTTCCTCTCTCAAAACGTAAGCCTTCCTTTATCCAGCACCCTAAACCAATAAAACCCACTACTCCCTGTATTAAAATCAAAAAATTGACGGTAAAAATGGATGAGCATCAACTCAAAGGCCTCTATTATAATTGTGATGACAAATATTTCCCAGACTACAAATGTAAAGTACAAAATCTATTTATGGCCATCTACGAGGATATTCAAGAAGACGATAATGACACCTCCCACGTACTTAGAGTCACCTAAAATATTTGACATAACCCCTCCCTCAGATCATCCTGAATTAGAACCAATCATTTCCCTGATGCTCACCACCCGACTTCTCGCCCCAAACCCTCAAGTTAATCGGTTACATCAAAGCAGAAGGTCATCATCTTAGTTGATAGTGGCAACAATCATAATTTAATTCATCGTCACATTTCCCAAAAAAAAACAAAAAAAAAAAAAAAAAAAAAAAAATTTCAAATCATGATTACCAATGATGGTTACATGAAATGTAGTGGTCTTTGTGAAAATGTTCTTCTCCAAATAGGTGACTACACCTCAAATCCCATATGTTTGCTATTGACATGGGCGGTTCCGACATTGTGTTGGGTGTCGAATGGCTAGAACCTTGGGTCCCATTCTCATGTATTTCAGAACTTAACCATGCTGAATTATTCGACCAAGGAGTACAAAATATAAATTCCAGAGGAATCTTTGGGTTCACACGAGTCATCGGTTCTCATCATGGAAAAATTGTAAAAATGTCATTACGGGTGGCATTCCCAACTCCACGTCATACAAGCCATAGAGACCCCACCGGTGCCCCAAGACCTCCAAAGCCCTCCTTTCTAAACGTCAAGTGATTTTCCACTCCCGAGGACTCCCTCAGCTTCCCTTGGTGTCCATGATCATTCCATTCCCTTGTCCCAGGAAACCTTCCACCCAACATACGTCCATATAAGCCACCCACTTGCTGCATGAAATTGAAAAAATGGTCGAGAAACTCCTTCGTAGTAGTCATCCATCCTAATTACTGACCATTACCTCTCTGGTCATCATGGTCCTGAAGAATAAAGGTTCTTGGAGAATGTGTCTGACTTTCGTACTCTCAACAAACTAACCATCAAAGAAAAATTTCCCATTCATCGTGATGACCTCTGGATGAGTGAGTGAAACCCAATTCTTCACCAAACTTGATCTTAGCTCGGGCTATCACCCGGAATCATTATGAAAGAGTCGACGATTCCAAGATGAGCCTTTCTCACTCATGAGGGCCACTGTGAGTTTTGGTCATGCCCTTTGTTTTTTGTAATGCCCCCTCCACCTTTTCGAGCCTCATGAACCATGTCTTCCGCCCTTTCTCCAGAGTCATTTGTCTTAGTTTTATTTGATGATATCCTCATATATAGAAAGACACAGGCCAGGACCATCTTAATCATGGATCAAGTTCTCGGCCTCTCTCTAGGCTACCAGTTTTCACAGCTTGATCCAAATTTTCTTTTGTTGCCTCTGAAGTAGAATACTTGGGTCATCTAGTGGAAGACGGGATGGTCGGGGTGGAGAATTGAATCTATGCAAGATTGGTCGCACCAAAGACTCTCAAAAGCTTCGTGTATTTTTGGGCTTCCGCGAGATTGTGCTCATAGGATTACGTTAAGAACTATGGAAATATTGCAGCACCTCTCATGGCTCTCCTCAAAGAACTCTTTCACTTGGACCCAGTGATTCTTATGGTCCTAAACCTTGAAAACTGATACATGTGCACCATAGGTTCATACCCTTCGACTTCACAAAGACCTTTGTGTTTGAATGTAAGCGCCTCGGGGAAAGAATTGGCATTGTCCTTATGCAAGAGAATTGACCTTTAGCCTTCACTAGCAAACAAAGCTAATGCGAAAGGAATCTAGGCAAAACCATTTATGAAAAATGGTAGAATTATGCATGTCGTTAGGTTAGTAACGTCAGTATCTCTTAGAACCTTCCAAATTAAAACCGGAACCATCAAAGCCTCAAGTACTTTTATGGAACAACGCGCATTTCTTCCCGGGAACAACAAAAATGGGTGACTAGCTCTTTGGATATGATTATGAGATCATAACAAAAATGGGTGACTAAGCTCTTTGGATATGATTATGAGATCATTTACAAGAAGGGAAAAGATAATGTCGTGGCGGATGCACTGTCCCGGAAATATGAAGACGAAGGATCCTTTTTTTCTCTTTCCTTCATTGTACCTGATTGGCTCCAAGTTGTGCGCCAGGAATGGCTTCAAGATCCCAAAAGTTCACATCTGATCCAGCTACTACAGAACAAGGCTCTGACTCCCCTAGGGTACTCCTGGCTCTAGGATGAGCTTCGATACAAAGGTCGCTTGTATTTAAGTAAAAAATCCAAGCTCAAATCCATGGTGCTTTCTGAGCTTCATGCTACACCCACAGCGGGGCACTCAGGGTTCACCAAAAGATATGACCGAGTCAAACGTTCTTTTTTCTGGGATGGTATGAAACAGGACATTTGTAAGTTTGTTGTTGAATGTGAGGTGTGTCAACGCAACAAGGGAGAAACAGTCAAATCGCCAGGCACCCTCCAACTGCTTCTGATTCCCCCTGCCATTTGGAAGGATATCTCTATGGACTTTATCACAGGCTTACCCAAATCAGGGAATAAATCAATCATAATGGTGGTGGTGGATCGCCTTTCCAAGTATGCTCATTTTTTCACTCTTCCCCACCCATTTACTGCGTCCACGGTGGCTCAAATTTTCATGGACCAGGTCTTCAAGCTGCATGGCATGCCGCACTCTATTGTTTCTGATCGAGACCCAACTTTCACAAGTAATTTTTGGCAAGAATTGTTTAAGCTACAAGACACATAATTGCATCTCAGCTCAGCTTATCATCCCCAAACGGATGGTCAAACGGAAGTTGTCAACAAGTGTTTGGAAACATATCTGAGGTTTTTTTCCTCTGAAAAACAACACCAGTGGGATCAATGGTTACCCCTCGTCGAATGGTGGTACAACACTACATACCATACAGCCACTCGCATGACTCCGTTTGAAGCAGTATATGGACAGAAGCCACCTTCAGTTCTCTCCTACTTACCAGGTACCTCGAAGGTCTAGGCAGTTGACCAAACACTTACAGTCCGAGAGGATATCCTTCATACCCTTAAAGAGAACTTGGTCATGGCACAGAATAGAATGAAGCAGCAAGGAGATCAAGGTCGCTCGGAACGTCAATTTGCAGAAGGGGACCAGGTGTTTCTGAGACTGCAACCATGTAAGCAAACTTCCCTCAAAGCCGAGCAGTGTCAGAAGCTAGCACCCAAATTCTATGGCCCTTACATAGTTCTCAAGCATGTGGGACAAGTTGCATATCAGTTAGCTCTGCCCA
Organism: Picea sitchensis; assembly: GCA_010110895.2. Lineage (NCBI taxonomy): Eukaryota > Viridiplantae > Streptophyta > Pinopsida > Pinales > Pinaceae > Picea > Picea sitchensis. The sequence continues at coordinate 60,258 of SNQJ01S0021190.1, read as the reverse complement.
GTTAGTCGAAGCTACATCCTATTTTTCATGTTTCATGCTTGAAGAAGGTGATTGGAACCAGGGGCCAAATTCAAACCAACCTTCCAGAGTTAGCTGAAGAAAGATCCATTTGGATACAGCCAGAAGCAGTTTTGGACCAGCGTGAGCGTCGCCTACATCAGAGAACCATCAAGGAAGTGCTAGTACAGTGGAAAGATATGACTCCAGCAGATGCCACTTGGGAACCACCTACCATTCTGCAGCAGTTTCCACATCTCAAGCCTTGAGGACAAGGCTATTTTTAAGGGAGCGGACATGTTAAGTTCCTAACCCGCACATAGGTAGATCATTATATTCGGATGTAATAAAGGTCAATATTAATAAGTCCTTTCAATAAAATAGAATAAGGCGGATGTAAGAAGACCTAATAGAAGCTTCCACTTCTAGAAGGATCTTCCTCTAGATGCTTCTCTTAATAGACATATTTAGTATAAATAAAGGGCGAGGGTATGTGAACCCTAGCTTGGAGATTATTGTAATAGAGCTCTGCTCGACTGGAGGTTGCCCCCTCGAAGAGGCCTGTGAACATTTCCTTCTGAATCAAAGTGCTTTTCTATTGCTATTTCGTATATCATTTATGTGTATTGTGAAGATTATGTTGGATATTTTACTGTTATTCTGCCATTTCTAGCATTTTATTTATGTTCTTCATATTTTATATATCTGGTATCTTGCAGTGATCCTATTTTTCTAACAACTGGTATCAAATTGAAAGGTAACTCACAGGAAAAGAGGGTTCCTGGTTTGAGTGGGAGCAATGGCAGAAGATGGAAAGTTTAGGGTCGGTAAATTTAACAGCCAAAATTACTAGTTTTGGAAGATGCAGATGGAAGATTATTTATATCAGAAGGATCTATTCCTACCATTGGGTGGAATAGAAAAGAAGACGACAACCATGAAGGACAAAGAATGGGATATTCTTGATAGAAATGCTCTAGGAACGATACGGTTGAGCCTGGCAGCGTCGATGGATTTCAATATTTTGAAATAAAATACAACGAAGGATTTGATGGATGCATTGGCTAAACTGTATGAAAACCCTCGGCATCCAATAAAGTATTTCTAATGAAGATATTATTTAATATGAAGATATCAGAAAGTGGGTCTATTGTAGATCATTTAAATGAATTTAATATGGTTACTAATCATCTAAGTTCTGTAAAAGTGGACTTTGATGATGAGGTTAGGGATCTTCTAATCTTGTGCACATTGTCAGAAAGATGGAATAGCTTGGTCATGGTTGTAAGTAACTATGTCTCTGTTTCAAACACTTTAAAATTTGATGATGTTGTTGGTGTTATCCTTAGCGAGGAAATGTGATGGAAAATAACATGTGAGACATCAGGAAATCCGTTGAACATGGAGAACAGGGGAATAAAAAATGATAGAGGAAAGGGCTCATGAAACCATGGGAATTCTAGGAAGGGAAGATCCAAATCCAGACTTGGAAAGATAAAGTGTTGGAATTGTGCGAAGAAAGGACATCTGAAGAAAGATTTCAGAGCTCCAAAGAAACAAAGAGATGGATAGCAGGAGAAAAATTAGGAAGCAAATGTAACAGGTGATGTGTTACAAGATGCTTTGATTCTTTCTATAGATAATATTTCTGAGTCTTGATTAGTAGATTCAAGGACTTAATTTCATGCCACAGCCCATAGGAAAAATTTTCTAGATTATGTTCAAGGTGATTTTGGACAGGTTCATTTGGGTGATGATGCACCATGCAAAATTGTTGGAATGGGAAAGGTAAAAATAAAGAAAAGGAATGGGAACCAATGGTTGTTGAAAGAGGTAAGACATGTTCCATATATAAGGAAAAATCTTATTTCAACGGGGCATTTGGCAAGTGAAGGTTGTATATCCATATTTATAAATAAGGTCTGGAAGGTCACCAAAGGATCACTGGTGATAGTGAAAGGAGAAAAGGTAGGTACATTGTATTTATGTACTGGTAATATTGACTCTTCTATCTCTTTAGATTATACAGGAGTGGATACAACATTGTGGCATCATAGGCTTGGACACATGAGTGATAAGGGGATGGAAATAATTACAAACTAAATTTGTTTCCAAATATTAAACAAATTGATTTGGATTTCTGTGAGCATTGTGTTTATGGAAAACATAAGAGAGTAGTATTTCTCAGAGTTGGAAAAGAAAAGAAGAGTGAAATATTAGAGATTGTGCATATAGATGTATGGGGACCAGCTCAGGTATCATCTCTTGGTGGATCTCATTATTATGTTACTTTTATTGATGATACAACTAGAAAAACTTGGGTTTATTGCATTCAACAAAAATCTGATGTTTTCGAAAACCAAAATGTACAACAACAGGAGCAGCAGGTACCTCAAACTCTAGGTTAAGTAGACCCCCTGAATGATACTCTTGTTCATTGTATTATTTATTGTTGGCTGATTCTGGTGAACCAGAATGTTATGAAGAGGCAATGTAGGTAGACACCAACAAGAAGTGGGAGCAAGGAATAAAAGAGGAAATGGATTCCTTGGTAAATAAACAGACGTGGGATTTGGCTCAACTACCTACAGAAAAAAGAGCATTACAAAATAAATGGTTTTACAAGTTGAAGGAAGAAGACAGAGGAAAAAGGTGGTACAAGGCTAGACTTGTTGTAAAGGGGTTTTCACAAAAGAAAGGTATAGATTTTGATGAAATATTTTCTCTTGTTGTTAAAATGACTTCAATTAGGACTATTTTAAGTCTTGTCATAATAGAAGATTTGCATCTTGAACAGTGAGATGTAAAATTATCTTTTCTCCATGGGGATTTGGAGGAAAATATTTATATGAAGCAACCACAGGGGTGTGAGGTCAAAGGGAAGGAGAATTTGGTATGAAGTTTGAAGAAGATATTGTATGGACAAAATAAATCTCCAAGGAAGTGGTATTTGAAGTTTGACATGTTTATGACAGAACAAGGTTATAGTAGATGTCATTTTGATCACTATGTTTATTTTAAAAGGCTCGAAAATGGAAGCTATATTATCTTGCTATTGTATGTAGATGACATACTTGTTGTAGGGTCTAACATGGAAGATATAAATGTGCTCAAGAAGAAATTAGCTAATTCATGTAAAGAAGGATTTGGGTGCTGCAAAGAAAATCCTTGGTACGATAATAACAAGAGACAGGAAAAATCACAAATTGAGATTGTCTCAGGGTGAGTACATAGAGAAGGTGTTGGAGAGGTTTAGAATGTAGAATGAAAAACTAGTTAGTACACCTTTGGCCAAGCATTTCAAATTAACTAAGGAAATGTGTCCCAAGACACAAGAGGATATAGAATACATGTCCAGGGTCCCTTATTCATCTTGATGTATGTGATGGTTTGCAAAAGACCAGATATTTCACATGCAGTGGGAGTTGTGAGCAGGTATATGAAAAATCCAGGTAAAGAACATTGAGAGGCAGTAAAGTGGATTCTCAGGTATTTGAGAGGTACTTCTACTCATGTATTATGTTTTGGAGTTTCATACATTGTTCTACAGGTATATGTTGATTCAAATATGGCAAGTGATAAAGATAGTAGGAGGAGCACCACAGGGTATGTTTTTACTATAGGTGGAACAACAGTAAGTTGGATTTCGAAACTACAAAAGTTTGATTCACTTTCAACAATAGAGGTAGAGTATGTTGCGACTACAGAGGCTAGTAAAGAGATGATTTGGTTACAGAGGTTTATGGAGGAATTGGGAAAGAGGAAGGAGAATAGCAGGTTGTACTGTGATAGTGAGAGTGTCATTCATCTTTCAAAGAACTCAGCCTTCCATTTGAAGACTAAGCATATGCAACTTAAGTACCATTTCATACGATCCATCTTGGAAGATGGACATTTGAAGTTGGAAAAGATACACACCATCCAAAATCTTGTAGACATGTAAACTAAGGGAGTAACCAGGGAGAAATTGTGTTCATGTTTAGTTTTAGTTGGTCTTCAAGCATGAAGGTGAAGATGATAAATTTGTTAGGTCCAAGAAGCATCATATTCCAATAGATACAACAGTGGTGGAGTCATTGAGATCATTCTCCAAGTGGGATATTGTTGGTTGTGGAGCCTGATTATCTTCCTAATTTAGAGGTCTTTGTTTTTAAGTCGTGTTTATACCCCATGAATCCTTTACACCCCCAGAAGAATGTACACTCATCCACGTGGGGGAGTGCAAAGGGGGGTTACCCCCTCTGCGGGGTCTGGGGGGGCTATTCCCTCGGCTGGGGGGTTCGTGGTCAGGTGGGGGTTCGGGGGACAATGTTCCTTGATGGGGGTTTGGGGGAAAAGCCCCCAAAAGAAAAATTTCCTTGTAAATGTATATTGTAATTTCATAGTAAATCTGAATCGTTCATTATAAGCTCGCAGATCTAACGGTAGAAATTATGTTAGGGATTTTTTCCCTAGAAGGAAACCCTCTTTTAAGAGGTAAATGTATTGAGACTATGTATTATTGTGAATATTGTATTCTAGGTGAGGAGACTGTGGGAGAAAGAAGAGGAAGTTATAGTGACTGTGTTGTAGGTTGTATCCCTTAATTTGTTGGATAATAATAAAGGAAGGACCTGGAAATTTCTCTGGTGGACATAGCTAACACTGGGTGAACCATGTATATATGTGTCTCTATTATATTGTGTATTTTATGTGTTTTATTTCCGCATTTGTTTTATTTTATTTCTCTGCAATCCTTTTTTTCTAACATCTATTTCTACTCATTTAGAGCTTTCCAATGACTATACCCATGCTCAAAACTGAGCTTGGGATCAAAATTTATATCCTCCTGAAGTTTCCAGAACTTCATTGTCCAAAACCACCACACCACCATGTGGCCCCACATCATCTGAACAATCCTACAAGGATTCATATGGTGTTGACATGGTTATATACATTGCATCGTCCCACCGACCCACCGATAATATTGTCTCATCGGACCCTCGAATATTCCACTCTCGACCACTTCGACATCTCTGGTATTCGATATATCGGGGCATCAAACTATTGGGGCACTGGCCCAATGGGGAAACCTTACACTCACTCAAGCCTTGAGAGTCAATTCAGTGACCCAGATAGTGCCCAAAACATGTGGCCCTATTATAACCTACCACCTAGATTGACACATCAAACTACGTCACTTGATACAAAAATATGCCTCGAGACTCTAAGTTACCTTAACACATGGCATAATATCCATTTGACATGTGGACTAACCACCACATGACCTGTCATCACCGTGAATAAGGTTTCTTCACTTAGGTGTTGAAACATGTCCACTACACATTGGCTTGATTACATCATCTAACGTCATTGACACGTGCTCTCCTCCGCTCACAATTAACAAGGGTGAGGGTCGAAACCCTTCTTGAAAACATGCCCCACTAGGGCACCAGGCCATCGACCCACCAAGATGATGCAAGGGAAGACGAATGATTTTGGGAAGAGGATAATATTTTTTTTATTTCCCTTATCATTCGTCTTCTTCCATTGTCATATACAAAAATGTAACTCCACTGACACTTAAACTATTTGGTCAAATACCACTCATTGGTGAAGTAAAAAAACTCTAATATTCCTTTTATTGACAAACTCAAAATTGTTTTCTATCGACCTGCTCATTTTTTTTCTTTTCCCTCATTTTTGGCAATCATTCAAAACCCTTTTCAATGGACTTCAAATTATGTCTTCCAACGACCTTTAATTTTTTGGGGTGCTTGCCCCTTTTCCTCTTCTTAGCAAACTAAAAAAAAAAATTGGTGTTCATAAAAATTTGTGCTATCGGTTCACACGAAAAACCCTTATCGACGAACTTACTTCTTTTCCTTTCAACAAGCTTCAATTTTTTTTCCACACTCATGAAATTTTTTCTTCTGGTAAACACCTAAATTCTTTATATTGGTGCCTTTCAAATTATATTATTTTTTTGTTTCGAAGACCTTCGTATTTTTGTCCAATGTTAATGAATGCTTCGACTTTACCATACAACCCTTTTAATTTAACAAAATGAAACTTTGGGAATTAGGATTTTTTGGGGAGTTTTCTTAATGTTGAAAAACAATTCTACACTAATGAAATTCACAAAGTTAACTAAAGAGAATATGCTCAAAATTACTCAAGAAATAATAAAATAAGTGGCATAAAAATTTTCAAAATTTTAGGGTGTTTTGTATACTCAACAATCCCCACAACAAAAACATTTTCCTTTCTTCTTTCTCACATCAAAATTTGATCTGCTATAATTATTTCGCCCCATCTTCTTTGTATTTTTGAATAAAGCTTCAAAGGTGTCACCCCCATAAATTTCAGTGCCTTTAATTATCCTTTATTTTCCTTCAACTATCTTCCACATGTCCCTCTCAACAATATGACACCGCATCTTAACCATCTAGAAGTCAAATGTTCACCTCTAAGCTTCTCCACTACTCTTTCAAGTCGAATTTATGTCATTTTCCTCTTTTTTAAAGTTATAAAACCATAAGGAAACAAATAACTATAGGGAAAATGATTGAAAATGTGTATAAAAATAAACCAAATTCTTAGAATAATAATTTTATGTTTAATTTCAATGTTGAACTTTTTATTTTTCAGCCCCTTTGCTTCTCTTCTCTACTACATGTTTGATCAGATCTTCCAAATATACACAACACCCCCTTATGAAAGGGATCATTTGTCATACAATTGGCTTAGTTTGATGGACATTTGGTATGGATTGTTTTTTTTTTTTTTTACTGGGGGAATCGGCAACTCGCGGTTCTCGTACTCACGTGACACGGGGTCGATCCCCGTCGGCTACCACTATAACCCCAGGTGCAAACACCCAGCCCACAAGAATGTCGCACGAGTAAATTCGGGTGAGAATCGAACATGAGACTTCATTTTACAAATTTCCTTCCATTTACACGGCACTTGCCAATCCGTCTACACCTGTGCGGGCCATTTGGTATGGATTGTTGGTTTTCATTGATTTCAACCATTGGAGAGTGATATTGTAGATTTATTTCAACCCTTAGTGATTGATCTCAACCCTTGGAGAAAGTCTAGTAGTGAATTTTGGTAGCACAAAGGTTTGGGTAATGGACCCAAGTTTGTTTGATGTATAACAGTATGAGTTTTAATATTTTGAAGGTAAGACTACTTTATATGAATAGTACATGTCATGCCAATTATGGTGGTATGTGGAACAACATATAATTTCTCATGGTTGGAGAGTTATGGCCATGTGAAGTTGGAGAACCCAGGTTTGGGTAATGGACCAAAGTTCATTTGATGGATAATGGTACGAGTTTTTATATATTTGCAGGAAATACTATTATATATGGATAGTACATGTCATTCCATTTCCAGTGGTATGTGGAACGTCATATAACACCTTACGGTTAGAGATTTATGTCCATGTGAAGTTGGAGAACCCTCATGAGTCATCTAGAAGCCCCAAAAAGTCAAAGTGTTTGCAAAGAAGAAATTATTTAAATAATAAAGTGAATTGATGAGTGTACTATAAATCAAAGTGGATACAAAAGAAATTATTTAAATAATAAATTTAATGGAGAAATTACTAAGGTTACAAGTGGGTTAACCCTAAAATAAGGAAAGTGGGTTAAGATGGTTAAAAGGTAACCCCTTGAGGAAGCAACATGAAAGTATAAATAAGAGGAAAGGCTCTCTCATTTTAATCACACTTGAGAATATTGAATATCTACAGGTGACTGAGGTAACCAAAGGATATCTAAGCCTAATTTCAAAGGGAAGGTGAAGTAAAGAAGGTCGAAATTCAAGGGAGGATAAATTCTTTTGATGATGCTTTCTAAGGTATGTTATTTACATGTCATCTCACCATTTTCGCAATAAAAAATTTTATAGAATGATTCAGACCGTGAAATTGAGAGGTCATTGAGGAAACATATCCAAGTAGTTGTGGTATAAATTTCAGCTTGTGGGTCATTGTATTTTTGGAGTTACACTCCGTGGAAACTAGGGTTTGTGGCTAGTCCTGAAACTAGTCTAAAACATGTGTTTCAGGTAAAAATGCCATAACTTATTCATAACGTATCCAAATTTAGAAAGACAAAATGTATTGGTTAGAGTACATTTTTTAGTATTCTATGTACAATTTTTAGATCCATACAACAAAATTTCATGTGGGGCATGCTCTACAAGTTCGCTCTCTAGAATAAGACAAAATTCAACAAGGTATGTCATTTTTGCTATAACTCCTTTTTTGAGAGGTTCCAAGTAGTGACACCTAGAGGAATTGCATAAAACAAACTGAAGAAAATTTTGTACTACTTTCATATCTTTATTCATTACAGGTACATAGTTATGATTATTTCAAGTTAGGGTTGTTGACTAATCCAAAACTAGTCATGTGAGACTAAAGTAAAGTTTGATGAAAATGCTAGTCTCTTGTTGTTAAAGTTAAGGAAGGTTTGCAGGTATGTGATAATACACACCAGGTCTATTACAGAGTTACAAATCAGATTTGGATGATGAAATTGATGAGGTGTTTTGGTTGAGGTACATGTTGGGTACATGGTTGAGACAAGTAGTTGATGAGTTGGCACATACATGAGATGTATAGTTGACGATGTTGGTACATATTGATGAGTCATAGTTTATTAGTAGTTGATACATGATTGGTACATACTTGGTACATGGTTGGATGCACTTGTTTATGGTACAAGATGATTACAGGTTGTTTGGTACAGGTTGGTGCATGGTTGATGCACTTGTTTATGGTCAGGTTGATTACAAGTTGTTTCGTACAGGTTGGTGCATGGTTGATGCACTTGTTTATGGTCAGGTTGATTACAAGTTGTTTGGTATAGGTTGATGCACTTGTTTATGGTACATGTTGATTACATGTTGAGGTAAAGTTTGATGCATGGTTCAGGTTATTGGTATAGGTTGTTTGTTGTAGGTTGATTGGTACAAGTTTACAATAGTATATCTCACAATGATTGTGTGGCAGTGGTTCCATCATTCTACTTCTACGTTAGGGAGGTTGGACGGGGCAAGGATAGGTGGTTGTATCCACCTTTTGGTTGTATCCAAAGAACATATGGGGTTGTAGCCTCCTTCTTGTAGTAGCCATAGAATTGGGGAGTTGGAGCTTCCCTCAGGTTGTAGCCTGAGAAACTAGAGGGTTGTATCCTCCTTCTAGTTGTAGCCAGAGAATTGGGGAGTTGGAGCTTCTTTTAGGTTGTATCCTGAGAAACTAGGGGGTTGGAGCCTCCTTCTAGTTACAGCTGGAAAACAAAGGAAGTTGGTGCTTCCAATGAATGTAATTCTTAAAGACATAATAAAAAGTATTTTGTGATTTTCTCCCACTTTGGGTTTCCACGTAAAACACTGGTGTATTGTGTATGTGTGTGATTTCTCATTTGTTCATTGTTTATTTACTCTGCAACTATTGGATTATAATGCTACATTGATATAACACTTGCATTTTATGGTTAAATGGGATTAAATTTCTCTATTATTGATTCATCCCCCCTCTCAGTAATCCAACAATTGGAATTAGAGCAGGTTCCTTCAGGAAACAGTTTAACCATTGGAACGAGATCATGGATTATTCTAAGAATGGGGTACCAATGTTTAATGGTCATAATGGTTTTAACTATGATATGTGGAGCAGAAGGAAGAAAGTATTTTTACAGGCATAGGGACATTATATTTGGCTATCAGTTGTTACAGGATATGATAGTTCAAAAAGGGTAAAGACTGTAGCCAAGAAGGAATTGAATAAGAATAACAAAATAGCAATGGATTTCATCTGGGAAGGATTACCTAATCCGGTAAGACAAAAGGTTGGTAAATGTTCATCAACCAAAGAACTTTGGGATAAGTTACATGGCATATATTCTTCACCCATCGTAGATTTAGAAAATGCAAAAGAAGATGCAGATACAAATCAAGAAGAATTATGTTCACCATGCCAAATAGATTCAGAAGATGAAGAGTATATAATCACCAGAGGTATGTTTTTTTTATTTAATTGTGAAAAACATGGACATCTTGAAATAAAATGCCATGAAGGAAATGAGACAGAAAAACTGATTGAAAAGGAAGACAATTATGAAGCAAAATAGATTAGTGATTTATATGAAATAAGAGAAGAAAACAAGTCACTCAAGAAAGAATTGATGAAACAAAAGGAAAGTGTTCACATTTTTTAAGAAGCCCAACAGATCATCATGAACTTAAGAACTCAGCTAGAAGAAGCCAGAAAGATCACAGAAAATATTTAATATCAAAAGAAGTATTTGGAAGCCAACATAGAAGCACAGAAGGAAGAAGCAGAAATGAGAGAGAATATATTGATAGATCATCTCAAGGAAAAAAATAATGATCTAAACCAGCTTGAGGCATAGTTTAGTCAAGAAGAGAAAGGACATGAAGAAGAAATAATCACATTAAAAATTCAGCTTGAAAAAGCGAAAATAACAAAAGAAGTCATGAAGTCTCATATAATTAAGAAAGAAGAAGAGGTTGAGAAGCTTGAAGAAGAAGTTGTCACATTGAGAAGTAAAATCGTCAATCTCAATAAGAACGTTGAAGAGAAAAAAACATCCACACCAGTTATAGAGAATGAAGAGAAGCACTCTAGGTTTCTAGAAAAGAAGAATGAAGAAAATAGAAAGAGTTATGAAGAAGTACTCAAATGAAGGAATCATGGTCAACCAGAATCTAAGAAACCTATTGAAGATACATCTTCAAGAAGACCATCAATGTTCAAGCCACAAAGAAGCTTCAATCATGATCATGACCAGTTAAGGAAAAAAATCAGAAGAACTACACCACAAAGAACATCATTCACTCCCAGGTGTGAAAATTTATTTTATGGTCATTGTTTTTATTGTACTAACTTTGGACATAAGGTTGCAGATTGCAAGGATTATAAAAAAATTGTTCAAGCAAGAAATGCCAATGTGGCCCCACGTAACATTGAATGGTACAAATGTCGTAACTATGGACACATAGCTAGTGATTATAGAAGCATGATCGATATTTCCATGAAAGAGAACACTGATATCAGATGTAAGAAAGTGTGGATAAGAAAACACGAAGAACAGGTGAACAAAGACCAGGTCCCAGAGATCACAAGATTGGAAATAAAATGAGATGAAGAAAAATTAACAGAGAAAAAGAAAGATGTCAGATACAGAAAGGTTTGGAAAATAACTGAAAGAAAAGAAGGACAGGTAAATAAGGAACAAGTTCAAGAGATTGTACTTTCAAGAATTGTAGTGAAAGATGAATCCACAGACAGAAAGAAATAAGTCAGATATCAGAGAGATGATGAATCTACCAATGAAGATGATGATGAATACACATCAGAGCAGGAATTGTTCTGAGCCATCCAGCTTAGAGACTCCCAGGTAATATGAATATTAGACAGGGGGAGTCTATGCGATAGATGTGACAGACCAAAGAACCATCCTTCGATCAGCTTGCAGAGTTTAATAAGACATATCCAGAGTAGTCAGTTAGAATAAGTACAGTTTGATAAATTAATCAAGACTTCATGATAGTATAGTGATAAATGGGTCAGCATTATGGACAGTTGCGCAAGTAGATTCTTTAACAGTGTGGATAGATATGGATTTGTAAGAATACTTAGCAGGTTTGGAAAGATATATGACAATGGAAAAGAGCATGGATTCATTTATTGGTTCAGAGAGTGGTTCAGAGACAAAGGAACATTATCATAATGGATGATAATTACATAGGAAATGGCTCGAACAATGCTAATGGATTCCAAATTGACAGATATTTTTTTGGATACATGCAGTGCATACAACAGTTCACATTCAAAATAGAGTAATTCTCAGAAACAACAATCACAAAACTCCCTACGAACTATGGAAAGGGAGCATAGACAACAACCTCTACATCAAGGTAACTCAATATAGTATTTTATTAATTGAAATTTATGTTGATGATATTATTTTTGGAATTACTAATGACAGGTTAAGCCAAAAATTTGCAAAGGATATGCAAAATTAATTTGAAATGTCATTAATTGGAGAACTGTCCTTCTTTCTAGGTCTTCATATATGTCAAAGAAACCAATGGATTTTTATTTCTCAAACTAAGTATATCAGAGAAATGCTAAAGAGGTTCAGAATGGAATATTTCAAACTAGTTACCACTCCTATGCAAACCAGTTGCAAGTTGAGAAAAGATGATGATTCAAAGTCTATAGACCAGAGGAAATATAGGTCAATGATTGGTAGCTTACTATATGTGACAACATCCAAACCAGATGTAATGGAGGCAATTGGACAGGTGGCACGATTTCAAGAATCACCAAAGGAATCACATGTATTAGTAGTGAAGAGGATTTTTAGATATATCAAAGGAACATAAGAGTTTGGATTATGATATCCAAAAGGAAAGGATCTATCACTTATTTCCTACACAGATGCAAATTAGGCAGGTTGCATTGATGACTGAAGAAGCACCAATGCTGCAGTGTTCTACTTGGGTGAGTGTTTAGTATCATGGTTAAGCAAGAAACAATCATCAATATCATTATCTACAATTGTATAGGTCTGAGGGTCTAAATATAGAACCATGCAATGCATAGGCATTGTTGGTTCTATAATTGTAAGTACATTCGATGCCTCCTCAAATTGGGATCTCCTTCTCCTTGGATCCGCTGGATAACCCACAAGATCGCCCACTTCTTATAGGGTGGACTGTGCCAGTTTGGGTCTTTGATTTAAATATTCACATGCATGTTCATCATATTTCAAATATGATTTGAAAATGAGATATGAAATATGGTCTCAAATGGAGGATGCATCATCTCAGATGTCTAGTACAAGAGGAAGTACAGAAGTCTCTACATGTGGATCTTGAGGTGCATGTATGGAACTTTCTTCAAACTGGACACTCATCTCAATGATGAGCTTGTACATTAAAGGATCTATCATTCTATATCCATTCAGACCTTTGGGATAACCCACAAAGATGCATTTTTTTCTTTGAGGATCGAATGTCTTTCCTCTTTTCTGAAGGTACGCAGGCCCATGTGCGTGATCTAAAGATTCGGAAGTGGGTGACTTTTGTTTTAATGTCTCTCGAGGTTCAAAATTTGTCCTTTCCTTCACATATCTATGAGGAGATATGTTTTTTATGTAAGTGTCATAGTTGAATGCTTCAGCCCAAAGTTTAGAAGGAAGGGACCTTGCATGTAGCATGCAACTGGCCATCTCCTTGAGAGAATGGTTCTTCCTCTCAGCTACCATGTTATTTTGTGGAGTGTACAGAATTGTGTGTTGTAACTAGATACCTACCTCATCACAAATATGTTGTACATCCTTGTTTACATACTCCCCCCCCATTATCTATGCATAGGATCTTGATCATCTTCCCAGACTTTTTTTCTTCATGCACTTTAAAATCCTTTAAAAATATACCCAAGTGTGCCTTGAGTAATCATCAACAAAGGTCAACAGATATATTTCCTTGATAATGGAAGGATGAGAGAAAGGACCCGTGATTTCACTATGAACAAACTCTGAGGGAGAGGAATCCCTCCAAGCCTTCCCTTTCTCAAATTCCTGTTGTGGATGTTTGCCAAGAACACATCCTTGACAAACTCCTTGAGAAAAATGTATGTCCAGCAAGCCTTTGACCATTCCATATTCATTGAGTTGCTACATGTACCTGAAATTTAAGTGACCAAATCGTTCATGACAAATCCTACTATCATGATTGGCATGAGTTAGTGGCAATTTGGAATCTGATTTAAATTTGAAAAATGTGTACAATCTATATTGGTTATTTACCTCACTAACAACAATCTTGGAGTCGCCTTGCATGTCATATATGGTCCCAGAATCTGGTGTGAATTCCACCCTTTTCCCTATGCATGTATGTGTTATTTGGTAGATAGAGATTAGATTTACGGAGAGTTTCGGAATGTGCAAGACATTCACAAAACTTCCATTTTGGAGATGTACTCTCTCTTGTCTAGTGACTTCTACTGGGGAATCATCACCCATGAGAATGGGAGGACCTGTGCATACAGTTAAAGATGAAATGACATATTTTTTTGTTGACATGTGATGAGATTCTCTTGAATCGATTATCCATGCATTGAGAAAATAATTAATTGCAATTAAAGCATGCAAATTACCTCAGTTTTTTGGTACTCTATCTCTCATCTTCTTCTTGGCATTCTCAGGAATGAAGTCCCCGAGATTGTTCTATTGGAGTGTCTATGTCATGAGGTCTATGGTTTTCTGCATGTAAGATGATTCATGATGGTAGCCACATGATATGGATTATTTTCGGCACGAAATGAGAGCAGAGATATAATAAAGAAATGCACAGAGATATTGCAGATATTCAATAATATAACATAAATGTATCAGAGATGCAACCATAAACACAGATATACAGTAATACACGATTTCTATTAATC
>SNQJ01S0021190.1:14227-25271 GCA_010110895.2 Picea sitchensis | reverse complement strand
CTACCCTTCTTCTATGTTCTCTATCAAAGGAAATCAAATCATTTCTTCCCTGTGTGCCCTGCTTGGTTACTACTCTGATCAGTGGGTAGATGAGCCCATCCTGGGTTTTCTGTCCATTTTCTCAAACGATGAACAACCTACCACGTAGTTCGATTACAACACCTTCTTGGCCGATAATATTCACGAACAATTCGTAAATTTCGGCACAGAGGGCATGTTCAGATATTCCTCCATTCTGGCTTACATGTTCATGTACTTTCAAGCCGACATGTTCGCTTTCTCCATGCAGAAGATGGACGCCGATGGGAAGCCCCAGCCAGTCACATCATGGACTTCTCTTTTGAAGCGTAACTCTGCTGAATACGACTTTAAAGCTTTTATCGATCAGTTTTACCATCCGGTGGTTAGCATGTTGAGTGGCAGGCCTGAACCACAAATAAATGAAGAGGTCCAGAGAATTCTGCAGCTCTCGGACAATGTAAAGACCAGAGACTGGTACCTGTACCAGAATTATACTGAAATCAGAGTTTTCGGGTGCGACTTGGCACCATACAAGCTACCTCAATACGTGCCGGTAGGGTCTTTGCCTTAAAATATATTAGGCAAATAATGAATTCAGATGATATTCATTTTGTTTCCTTAAAAACAAACAACAATTGAGAGTTAAAGGGAAAATAGGTTCTTTTATCTGCAATAGTAGAAGTGTCGGGGAGGAAGCAGACATAATGTTGAAGGATATGAAATTCTTCACAAGTTTCACCTGGCACTACGATCCATATGGGATCATCTCTGAAATGAGGGTGAACAATAAGAGCGTTCCGTATGCTCATGAGCCCAAGCCAGAGATCGAGAAATTTGCAAATCAGACAGAATGGGAGCCCGATACTTTGATGGACGGGGAACAACAAACTGAAGTAGAACAACAGACACCCTCGACAAGTGCGCTACCCGCTACCACACCTCAGGTCCTCAAGGAGAAGAGGCCCCGACATGAGTCATCCCCTCCTATAATAGAGGTGTCATCAGAGGAATTTCAAATTCACTCTAAAAAGCCGAAGACAGTTTCGACACCCGACGCGACAATAGAACAGGAAGTCCCAGCTACCACAGTGACCACCACGGGGGTCAAGCCAGTCACTCTCCCTTTTGGCTCGAGTCAACATAAGGGAATAACTACAATATTAAAATCCACAGATTCTCCCTTAGATACTCCGCCAAGCAAGACTGGGCCCAAGTTGGGCATCTTTGAAAAATATGACTTGATCAAGAAGAAGAACCAGACACTCACTAGCAACACTTATGCCCAGTTTCAGAAGCAGTCGTCCACAACTCAGCATAGACTTCTTTCAGCATTTGACACAGAAAAAGGTAGGATGCATATGGCTTACCTCCAAGAACAAGTGCCGGATCCCAAGGTAATATCAGATTACAAAAGGGCCACCTTTGAGTTCCAAGCAAAGGACGTGCATCCAGCAGATCAGATGGATCTGCACAAGCAAACTGGGGAGATGGTCTTCCACACATTGGCCCACGCCTCAACTTCTGCATCGAAATTTCGAGTAGCTTTGAGCAATGCCCAGACTCAACTTAAGCTAGAGAAAATGTCATCTTTCACGAAAGATAACATAATCAACACGTTGGAGGAACTGGTCCTCAAGATCGGTTATGACCCTGCTAACGTCAAGGCTGCTGAAGAGATGATTAAAAAGAAAAATGCTGACATCGCATCCTTGAGAAAACAGCTAAAGCTTCCTCCAACAGAAGACCCACAGGCAAAGGAGATTGCAGAAAAGGAAGGGGAAAAGGATGAGATGCTGAAGTTAATCATGGAGTAGAATGCTCAGTTAAAAGAGATGGAAGCGGAGATGGAAATACTGCTAAAGGAGAAAGAGAAGGCAAAGACAATGGAAGGCATCCCATTAAATGCTATCCCAATTGCAGGTTTGAGCACAACAACAACGATAGCCATTCCATCTGCAACATCAGTGCCACTACCAGAGGGGACAACAGACTTGACCAAGTCTATGGAGAGAATGAACCTGCAAGAGTCAGAAATCAGCAGGCTTAAGAAAGAAGTGGAAAATCTCCAAGAGCTAAAGACTTCTTTCCAGACAAGTCTATCCAAAGAGAAACAAGTGAATGAGCAAATCAAGAAGGAGTTACAACAACTCCAGAAACAAACAATGGCAGGAAAGACTTTGGCAGAGGTGAAAGAGATTGTGTGGACAAATATTTCCAAGTCCATGAACGAAATCTGGCCAATGGTTCAAATCATGTTTGAACAGAATGAGTTGCTCGAGAGAAGTAAGCAAGCTGTTGAGAAAATTAGAATGGAGTTGGGAGACATGCCAGCCCAAGCGAATGAAATCATACGGTACCTGAATTCCAAGACCAGGGAGGAACTCGAAGAATTGAAGATTGAGGACAAGACAAAAACTATATTGGAGGTGAAAAGGGTCCTTACCAAAAGGGGTCCTATGCTTCAGCTTGAGGAAAATATCCAAGTCATGGATCAAGGAGTGCAGAAGTTTTTCAGTAAGATAGATGCTCTTCAAAGGAAGGGCCTGCCTGGTCTGAACGTCATTAACGACAAATTAATGACACTCCCTGATTACAAGAAAAGGTTGACTGAAGTATCTAAAGACAGTTCCAAGTTTGCAGGTGTACATGGAAGCATCACAGGAAAAACATTCATGGAGGCCTTGCAGTTGGATATTATTATCCAACATGAAATTAAACACACATTCACAATCAAGCCTACATTTGCTAAATATACGGACATGGACGAAGTGTATAGGAGATTGCTCAAGGTCACAGTGCCAGGTCATATCTGATGGGAAGAACTGTGTGATCTGCTAGATTAGCTGATGAGCTGTCACAATCCAGTCACCGGTCCAGTCAGAAGAGATTGCGAAAGCACCTCGCCAACGACCTACCCCAAAAATTTCCGCATGCAGTTGTAATTAGTCATCAAACAGTTTTTGATTAGTTAAAGTAGTTAGACTAAAAATAGAATGAGCACGTCCTGATCAATTATGACAGGAACGTTTGTAATTTGAATTATAAATACTTCAACTCTCGAAGTATTGGGGTTTGTTGTTCCGCACACCCTATTGCTATTAAATTGTATCATTTTTGAGGAGATCCACCATTAATAAAGAAGAGGCACTTTACAGGATTATTGCGTATGTTCACTGGTGATGTGATTTCTTAAGTTAAATGTTTTTCTTTCTCTGTAATCATTTTTGTTTTCAAGGACTAATCTTTAAGAATAACGTTAAGTTGCAGGATTTATCTTGGATACCCTGTTTCCGATTCTAAGGATTTTCATGTTTATCTTCTAATACCTTCAATTAAGAAATTCTTAACTGCTTGTTAGTTGAAGTTATTTTCTTATMTTTTCCTCTCTCCATCATTTTAATTACTAAARGATCCAGTGAATGTATTATCTCGCCCTRTGAAGTTCTTTTTCGACATTTCTGGTTGTATCTGTTATTTGATGAAACACAGACCCCATAGCCCAATGGATGTGTAGACTGTCTCAACCAATTTATAAACCACTTTTACAACAAAACATACTCATGACTTTACCTAGCCTAATATCTGAAATAAAAAACAAAGCTAGATCGTACAGAGAGATCCCTCTCTGAAGCTGGAAGGGCTAGATCCCAGCTTCAAAAGCGGTTGGTTAAGGTTACCTTTGTAGTTTTCTTCTTTTTCAACCTCTAGGAAATTTACAGAGTGCTAACATAAATGGCGACCATACTGGGGAGGAACTAAAACTGATTACCTCACTTTTCCTCTCCCCTAAAGAAAGTTGACTCTGAGAAGAAAGTAACGATTAGAGGTTGATTGACTCTGTACATATTATTTTCAAAACCTCCCGTTGAAACCTTTCCCACTCTTAATGTTCCTCTATGACTGTCCCTGCGGCAGTACAACCTAATATCGATCCCGGACTAGCGAATCAAACGCATATCGCGTCAAACCTTTTTGACATAATCCTCAAAACTGCCAATAACCAGGAATAACTCGAATGTTCATGGGCAGCCATTGAACGAGACATAGTTACTCAGGAACAATTGGAAGCTAGACGACGTCAACGTAGAAATCTCCCCTAGTTTCCCTCACCATATAATATATATATATATATATATATATATAAACCAAAAAAGAGTTCTGGCTCCCAAGAAAGTTCACACTCGATCTCATCCAGACCCAGAACCCTCAACAACGATAGATAATCCCGAACAACTGTTGAGGAAAAAAACCTTAGTTGTCGGTTCAGCGAGTTATACTCCCCCTCATAAGTCTCCCTTCATTTTCGAAGAACAGGACATCTTTCAAAACCTTGATCTTGATCTTTTTTCGCTACGAAACCTGGTTAGAACACGGTCTGAAACCTTTGCATCTAAGCTCGTCTTCGACCCAACTGTGTTGCAACCCCAAACCCCCGAAGTCTTGTCTCCTACGACTAAACTACAAATCACTACCTCAGCCCCGCCCAACCCTTCATCGACTTCGTTTTCCGGGGCCACCTCTCCAACCACCCAGGTCGTCGTCCCACCTCCTCCACCCATCATGGAAGCTCGATATGCCCCCATGGTGTTGGCTGCACCACTACATGCCATGCCCCAAGAATACCAGACTAGACTTCCACAGTTCGACGCTACCGGAACTTTAAACACACAACAACATGTGGATAAAATGAACGAATCCTTCGATTTGCAAGAAGTTGACGAAGTCGACGTTCAAATGAGACTTTTCGCCCAGAGTCTGACAGGGGACGTCAAGAAATGGTTCAAAGCTTTACCTGCTGCATCAATCCCTGACCTCTTCGCGTTCCAAAGAAGTTTTCTTGACAGATGGGAGGTAAAGAGAAACCCTCTCCAGATACTGTCAGAATACGAGAACATAAAAAGAAATCAAGGAGAGACGGTCCCAGATTACTGCACCCGTTTTAACAATTTGTATAATGCAATCCCAACTGAAATCAAACCTCCCCTGGGTTTGGCATTGATTAAATTCCCTGATGGATTCGATGCGGACATGTCTTACCAATTAAGAGAAAGAAATGCAACCACCCTTGAAGACATGCAGAAAAGTGCTATTAGTGTGGAGGCTAATCTGTTGGCGAAAAGGGCACGTCAAAGAACAGAAAGGAGAGTCACGATCAAAGAAGAACCTTCCACGTCGACCACAGATTCCAAGCTGGATTCTTTGACCCGAACGATGGAATTTATGATGGAAAGAATGAATTTATCCGACAGAAACCCTCCACGGGACAACGCACCTGCTCCCCAGATTCGAAACCCCACTTTTAGAAGAAACCCTCCTCAAATCAGGCTAAGAGATCAAAGAGATCAAAGAGACCAGAGAGGCCCTGACCAGCCGATCAGGCCTCCCCTGCAAGAAAACGATGTTGATGAAGGGGGGGAAGTAATTGAGGAATTGGAGGACAGTCATATCAACCTCATGGGCATTCATGAGAATCAAGCCATTTTCCTCATCCAAGAGGAGCAGGAACTCTTTCTGCTAAACCAAACTAAGGTAAGTGAGGAACCCGATGATTTAGGACCACAGGCCTTTGAAAACGCTATTTTGGAGGGGCACCGTCAATACAATCTGCGACGTAAGAAAACAGATGGAAATTCCTCAAAAAAGATAACTGAAACGCGGAAGGTAGATGACACTGAGAAAACCCTTGAACCGACTACTGCTGGAAAAACTCCTGAGAAGGGTAAAGCCGACGTTCCAGTGAAGAAAAACGTCACCTTATTGAAAAGACTGGCACAACCCGAAGTTTCACCTGTTAATCCGCCCAGTACTCCCGAGCGGAAGAATATAGTGGACCAACCAGAATCAACGAGTCAAACCAGAAATCCTGCACCTTTTAGCCTGGAGGCAGAATTGGCCAAAATAAAAATCCCTATCCCACTTACCGAATTGATGAACAGAGGCGGTTATCGTTCACAGGTACTAAAAGCGTTAGCCATTGAACCTGACATAGGCACCAAGGCCTTGACTATTGKATCAGTGACGCATTCAGACACTGTGAACCTTACTGACGATCATCCCGAACTCCWTTTTGGACCTGAAGTAAATGGTCGAGATGATACCGGTGATGTAGCCCCCTTTTACATCAGTTTGAACATACACGATTTAATATTGCATAACGCCATGTTGGATTCTGGTGCCTCTCATAATCTGATGCCTAAARCAGTAATGGAAAAACTAGGATTGGAGGTTACTAGACCGTACAAAGATCTACACTCATTTGACTCCAGCAAAGTCAAATGTATTGGTCTAATTAAGGACCTCTGCATCATCCTGGTTCAGATCCCTTCGAAAAGCATGGTAATGGACGTGGTGGTTGCAGACATCCCGCCAAAGTATGGCATGTTGCTATCACGGTCTTGGGGAGCTAAGTTGAAAGGAACTCTGCAGCTGGATATGGCTTACGCCACTATACCAGTGTTCAGACAACATAGGAGGTTATACAGAGAAACACTGATGAAGTATATGGTCAGTAGTCAAGAGAAACCACACAATTACCCCCTTTACTATGCTAATTCCGATTTAGATTCATTCATCTTATACAATGATGGAGATACTGAAGAGCCAGAAATTCAGCTGGCGGAAGAAATAGCTAGTCAAGATGAAGGTCCAGAAAAAAGTGAGGCAGCAAATATGAAAAATGTTATCACTGAAGAGTTCCCTGCTGATTTCTGGAGCATGCATTTTGATGGAGCTGTGAGTAAAGAAGGAGAAGGAGCTGGAGTCTGGCTACATAACCATCGGAACAGGTATTCAGAAAATCATTCCTATAAGTTAAATTTCCACTGCACTAACAACGTTGCTGAGTATGAAGCCTAAATGCTCGGTCTGAAGCTGTTGAAGAGGGTTGGTGCTAAGCAAATAATGGTGAGGGGTGATTCTGAATTAATAATCAAACAAATTAAAGGTGAGTAGGCTGCTAAACACCCGCGCCTTAGAGCCTACAGGAATGTCGTTCTTGATTCTTTGAAGTGTTTTAATGAAGTTGACTTGCAGGCAATGCCAAGGGGACAGAATATTCTGGCTGACGGATTGGCTACGTCAGCATCTTCCTGCAAGATTCCTTTTCGCCAAACTCGCCCATACACCGTTGAAGTGAAATGCAGACCGACTGTTCCCGATAATATCATGTACTGGCAGGTGTTCGGAAATGATGATCAGATAGATGACTTTCTGCAATGCAAGCACGATTTTGAATGTACAAACATAGATTTAGAAGATGAAAACAAAAATGTAAATAATTCTGAGTTTGGAATAGATAGCGTTAATGCTGTAGATACAGTAGATTCGGGAGATCTAGGGGATGACGAAATAGATGCCGATGTTTTGAAATTGAAAAACAATATGTTACCTAGAGGGCTTGTCCCTTTAGAAGATCTGTTTGACAATGACGATGTAGCTAAGAAACCAAAAATAGAGGCCCATGGGCAGGAGGTAGAAGACTGCAATATAGGAACTGAAGAGAAACCTAGGATGGTCAAACTGTCCAAATATTTACCCCCAGAACAAAAGCTTAAGTACATCGAGCTATTCAAAGAATATGCAGACGTTTTTGCCTGGGGCTATGAAGATTTGAAAGCCTATGATACCAGCATCATACAACACCGGATTCCCATCAAGGAAGACCATAAACCGTTTAGGCAGAAACTTAGGAGGATAAATCCCAAGTTGCTTCCTCTGATAGAAAAAGAAATTAAGAAAATGTACGATGCTAAGATCATAGTCCCATTACGTTTCTCTAAGTGGGTTTCTAATTTAGTTCCTACACGTAAGAAAACCGAGGAAATCAGACTCTGCATAGATTTTTGAAATCTTAACAAAGCATCCTTGAAGGATAATTACCCCTTGCCTAAAATGGACCACCTCCTGCAAAGAGTGGTCGGGTCCAGTCGAATTTCTCTGCTAGATGGTTTCTCAGGTTACAACCAGATCCTAGTGCGCCCAGACGATCAAGAAAAAACCGCTTTCACCACAACCTGGGGCACTTTCATGTATGTGAAGATGCCTTTTGGTCTGATGAACGCAGGAGCCACCTTCCAGAGGGCAATGGATGTCGCCTTCGTAGAAGAGTCAGGTAAGTTTATTGTCATTTATCTAGACGACGTGACTGTGTTTTCCCAATCCGATGATGAACACCTGCGACACCTTAGACGAGTTTTCGAAAAGTGTAGAAGGTTTGGGATTTCTTTAAATCCCAAGAAATGTCTTTTTGGGTTAGAATAAGGCAAACTACTGGGACACATCATCTCTAAGGAGGGAATCAGAATTGACCCCAACAGAATAGAAACCATACTAAAGTTAGAACACCCAAGAAATCTAAAGGAACTACAATCTTTTATAGGGCAAATCAACTTTCTTCGAAGATTCATCCCTAATCTAGCCGAACTCCTCCGAAACATTACAAACATGCTTAAAAAGGACACAAAAATAAAATGGGACTCCGAATCCAGACAATCGTTCGAACAGGTCAAACGAGCACTAACAGAACCCCCAGTTTTGAATAGTCCCGATTTCACTAAAGATTTCTATCTCTTTTCTTTCGCTTCCGAACATACTATAGCATCTGTGTTACTGCAGAAGAACAGTGAAGGGTATGAAGAACCCATCGCTTTCTTCAACAAAGCTTTAAGAGATGTTGCCTTGAACTAAAATATTATGGAGAAGCAGGCTTTTGCGTTAGTAAAGGCTATCAAAGACTTCAGGGTCTATATTCTCCATTCCCACATCATAGCTTATGTTCCAAATGCGGTAGTAAAAGATATGTTGACACAAGACAACCCTGATGGGAGAAGGGGAAAGTGGATTGCAGTTATTCTAGAATATGACATGGAGATCAAGCCCACCAAACTAATAAAAGGCCAAGGCCTTGCTAAACTGATGGATGAATCTAACTTCCTAGCTCTTGACATTAATTTTCTAGATGTGGCAGATGAACAGGGCGAGATGACGACTCCAAACTTTAGAGAGGTATTTCTAAACTCTCCATGGTACACATACCTCATATTCGTGCTACAAAATTTACAAGCTCTCCTTGGTTTGACTAAAACTAAAGCTAGATTTTTAAAGTTGAAAGCTCTGAAATTATGTATTGTAGAAGGAAATTTGTATTGGAAAGACCCTGCAGGTATTCTTTTAAATTGTTTACTGAAAGAAGAAGCTGATAAAGTGTTGCAGGAGTTTCATGCAGGAGAATGCGGGGGCCATTTAAACTGGAAGGTTACAGCCAACAAAATACTCAGAGCTGGATTTTACTGGCCCACCCTGTTCGCAGATGTACATCAGAAAGTAACGACATGTCACCAGTGTCAACTGTTTGAGGGTAAAAGGAAACTCCTTCCTCTACCTCTTAAACCTGTTTCAGTAGAGGCTCCTTTCCAGCAATGGGGACTCGATTTCATTGGGGAAATACACCCTCCGTCTTTAGGCCAACATAAGTGGATTATTACTGCCACTGATTAATTTACCAAATGGATCGAGGCTGTACCAAGAAGGCAAGCCACTGACTCTGTTATTATAAAATTTCTTGAAAATAATATTTTATCTCGTTTTGGTTGTCCTAGAAAGATCATTACTGAGAATGCAGCTGCTTTTCGGTCGAAGAAACTCATTGATTTCTGCAGTCGTTACCACATTGGCTTGGGGCATTCCACAACCTATTACCCTCAGGGGAATGGGTTGGCGGAATCCTCAAACAAGACTTTGGTAAATATCATCAAGAAAACACTGCAGGAGAATAAAAAATCATGGCATGATAAGATGGTATTTGCTTTATGGGCGGATAGACTAACCACCAAAAGGTCAATTGGTATGTCACCTTACCAGCTGGTCTACGGTACTGACGCTGTTTTCCCGACTTCTTTGGGAGTCCCTGTCATGAAGTTACTTCAAGAGATGCAGGCAGAGCCAAATGACTCCCAGAGACGAATCAATCAGATGATTCACTTGCAGCAGACTAGAGAAGATGTTTTCAACAAAACACAGGTCATCCAGGAAAACATCAAGAAGATTTTTGATAAACGAACCAAGGAGGATGATTTCGAGCTAGGAGACCTGGTGTTGAGATGGGATGCCAGGAACGAAGACAACGGAAAGCATGGGAAATTTGATCATCTATGGACAGGGCCTTACATGATCCAAGCTTTCAGAGGAAACAACGCCTTTTTGCTTAACAATGCCGATGGGTCAGATCTGCCAGGAGCACCTGTGAATGGAAGAATGCTGAAGCATTATATCCCTCCTCAGTAAGAGATTTGAAGAACTCACTCTCCATTGTACATACCGGTTTTAATTTTCAGTCTTTACTTGCATTTTTCTGAAGTAAGGGACATTGGTCAAGTTGGTTGAAGCCTGAAGAGAAGGCCCTAAGCTGCTGATCACTGTTTCTCAAAATTTTCTTTAAGATCAGCCCAATGAAGGCTACTAGACAGATAGGTTCAGGATGACAGGGAACTGGATTCTTGGCACTTAACAGGGCAAGTACCATCCCCAGGTGGAGCCGCTGTTATCACCCCATATATTATGGGAATCAACTTATGACTTGGATATTATGGATATTATCTGTATCTAGTGTTTTTATTGGCAATTGATTTTCATTTTACAAAAAGAAAAGAAAAAGACAAAAAGAAAAGAAAAGAGGGCATAAAAGAATTTAAACACAAGCCCCATGCAATAACAGTGACTTGGTCATACCCTTCAAGCATGATCAAGTTATTTTAAATTTTCAATGTTGATAGGTTAGTGAATGCATCTGACCAGAGTGTCTAATCCTGATCAGATAGCCCCTAGGTTAGAACTAGTGAATACATCTGATCAGACCATCTAATCCTGGTCAGATAGCCCCTAGTTTAGAATTAGTGAATAAATCTGACCAGACTGTCTAATCCTGGTCAGATATCCCTTAGGAAGAATAATATCTTAACCCAACAGTTTAATCTGGGTTAATCGTCTTGTGAAAGTAGGTTGGAATGTAGATTAATTGTTTTGCTTT
>SNQJ01S0021189.1:84551-113553 GCA_010110895.2 Picea sitchensis | reverse complement strand
TGGATGATCTGATGGATTGCCTGAGTGGGGCAAATTATTTTTCGAAAATTGATCTCAAGAGCGGATATCATCAGATTTAGATGAGAGAGGGAGATGAATGGAAGACGGCATTCAAGACAAATGAGGGTTTGTACGAATGGATGGTCATGCCGTTTGGCTTGACAAACGCGCCAAGCACATTTATGAGGCTGATGAATGAAGTCCTGAGGGAATTCATCGGTAAATTTGTGGTCGTGTATCTGGACGACATATTGATTTTCAGCAAGACCAAGGCTGAGCACCTGAGACATTTATCCATTGTGATGAGAAGGCTACAGCAGGAGAAGCTGCTGATTAATTTGAGGAAGTGCTCGTTCATGCAGACAGAACTCATTTATTTGGGTTTTGTAATTTCGGCGAATGAATTGAAGATGGATCCTGAGAAGGTAGAAGTAATCAGGAATTGGCCGTCGCTGAGGAACATTTTTGAGGTAAGGATCTTTCATGGCTTAGCTAGCTTCTACAGGAAATTCATTCGGAATTTTAGTGGAATTAGCGCCGCAATGATGGACACAGTGAAGAAGCGGCATAAAGTTTTTCACTGGACAGTAGAGGATGAAAGGAGCTTCAATCTGTTGAAGCGAAAGATAACAGAGAAACCAATTATGGTGTTTCCCGACTTTCAGAAAACATTCCAGGTGAAGTGTGATGCCAGCGGATATGTTGTTGGAGGGGTCCTGAGTCAGGATGACCGACCTGTAGCATATTACAGCGAGAAGCTGGATGATGCAAAGCTGAAGTACTCCACATATGACAAAGAGTTGTATGCCATCATACAGGCATTGAAAAAGTGGAGGCATTACTTGATACCCAAAGAATTCGTTTTGTATAGCGATAATCATGCATTGTAGTTTGTAAGTCAACAGGAGAAGTTGAACCAGAAGCATGCGAAATGGGTGGAGTACATGCAGAATTTTACATTTGTGATTAAGCACATTTCGGGGACTGCTAACAAGGTGGCTGATGCTTTGAGCAGGAAATGTTTATTGATGCAGGAGTTTAGAGTCAAAACATTGGGTTTTGAGAATCTGAAATATATGTATGCAGGTGATGCAGACTTTGGGGAAGCATACGAAGCAGCTAAGAATCCATTTCTGAGGGATCGGAGCCCATGGACAGATTTTATGATCCAGGAAGGATTGTTGTTTAGGGGCAATCAACTGTGCATTCTAGATTGCTCCATGAGGGAGAATTTGGTGAGAGAAAAACACAGTGGAGGATTAGCAGGTCACTTTGGACATGACAAGACATTCGCCAAGATGAGCGAATCGTATTATTGGCTAGGCATGCATGCAGATGTAAAAATATTTGTTGACAGATGCAGGATATGTCAGCATAAGAAGGGCCGAAAGAATAACACCGGTTTTTATCAACCATTGCCCATACCTGAGAGGCCATGGGAGGCAATCAGTATGGATTTTGTGTTGGGTTTGCCGAGAACACAGCGAGGAGTTGATTCCATCTTCATGGTGGTAGACAGTTTCTCGAAGATGGCACATTTTATTCCATGTCATAAGACCAACGATGCAACGCACATCGCCAACTTGTTTTTCAAAGAGATCGTCAGATTGCATGGATTGCCTAGAAGAATAGTCTCGGACAGGGATACGAAGTTCATAGGTCATTTTTGGAGGACGCTATGGAAGAAGCTGGGGACTAATTTGGCTTTTAGCTTAGCATACCATCCGCAGATGGATGGGAAAACGGAAGTAGTCAACATAAGTCTAGGAGATCTGTTGAGGAGCCTGGTGGTGGAACATCACAGCAGTTGGGACCAGATCTTACCACAGGTAGAGTTCGCGTACAACGATTCGGTGAATCAGAGTACAGGTAAGAGCCCGTTCCAAATTTTGTATGGCACACAACCAAGGGGAGTTTCTGAGCTCAGGGAGTCGGAACAGGCTGAAACTAGCAGCGCGAGGCCTGAAGAGTTCGCAGAGGCGATGCAGGAACTTCACAGTCAGGTGAAGCAGCGGTTGCAGAAGGCGAATCAGGAATATAAGCGCAGAGCTGATCAGAGAAAGAGGCAGCTTCAGTTTGAAGTTGGGGATATGGTTCTGGCACACTTGAGGAAAGAAAGGTTCCCGAGGGGAACATATAACAAGATCAAGATGAAGAAAATTGGGCCATGCAAGATCCTGAAGAAGTTCGGGGAGAATGCATATGAGCTTGAGTTGCCAAGGGACATCGGGATATCTCCGATTTTCAATATTTCAGATTTATACCCATACAGGGCTGGAGAAGTAGACATTGGAACTGAAGAACCAGTGATCCAGTGGCAGAAACAGTTATCGGTTGCACAAAAACCTCAGATGGAGTGCATACTGGATAAAAGGGTAGGCAGGAAGACCAGGAGGAAGCAATATTTTGAATACCTGGTGAAGTGGAAGAATCACCCAGTGGAAGATGCCAGCTGGGAAATAGAGACAGTTATACAGAAGCATGGGCATACTGTACAGGATCTCATGGACAGGAGCCCATGAAATCTTTCAAGCCGAGGAGTATGATGCAGGAGCATCGCTCACTCATCAAGCGAGCCAACGCGTGGAGCAGAAAAGACAACCGGACGAGCCAACAAACTTCTTTTTTGAATTTCACCTTAATATGTTGCGCCAAACATTTATGCGTTGATGTGATGAAGTGCACTTGTACATTGTAATAGACCTTGAGCCTTTAAGATCACGTCCTTAGTAGCTGAGGCATTTAATAGAATTGATGTAAAGATAGATAGGAATTAATGGTAGATTTGATAGCTTTAGAGTTGTGAGGGAAAACGGAATATAGGCACCCTCCCTTGTACATTGTATTATCATTATCTCATGCAAGAATTCTGAAGAGAAGAGCAAAGCACAGAACTTGTGGAGAGCCCTCATGTACAGATTGAATTAATAGAAAAAACTTTTGATTCAATTTCAGGACGGGTGTTGTTTTCTCTGTGTATGTGTTTATATGCTTATGGATGTTTGTTTACTTTGTATGCATTTTCTTTTGAATATGTTGTGCATGTGATTTCAGAGGTTTACTAAAGTCTGTGAGATAGAGGAGAATGAGTTTCAATTGTTTCTCTGTCTGAGCCAGGAGATTCCTGCATAGAGTGCAGTGGAATCCATCCGCATAGAGTGCGTTGATGAGGCCAGATAGTTAAACTCTCATTCATCTACCTAGAAGTTGAATTGGGTTATCAGAGCCGTGCAGGCGAAGTGCAGGCTGGAGTGGAAGTCTCAGTGACGAGTCTGAGCATAGGTTGACAGAGACTACTGTTGCCGAAAGCACACAGGGTCCAGAAGTTCCAACACTTGGAGAGTGATTTGGACATCGAGCGCAAGGAGTGCGCCAACTTTAAGTTGAAGGAGTGGAAGGAATCAAGCTCAGGAGGGATAGTTCCTTACCGTTACTGTGGGAACAGACCTGGACTAAGAATTGAGTAGGACGGAGTTCTGCAGCGGGAGAAGTCTTTAAGGTGTGGAACAGACGGCCAGGGTTTGCGGAGGAGAATCGTGAAACCCCGTCGATCATCCGATCGTGGAGAAGTTGCGCAGGAGTTAGCTAGTACACGCAGGGAGGGTCAAAGCCCATCGGGGTTCGGCGTTTGGCGTTTGACAAGGTGAAGCGTAGACCCGTTAGAATCGCGAGTAGCGATTCCCCGATTTGATCGGAGCCGTCGATCGCAGTAGAGGCACGTGGCGTGAGATCCCGGGAGGTCGGGATTCGGCATTCGGAAATTCTCGTTGCAAAGGAATTGGGAACGGAGAAATCACGATTCTGCAATCCCCGATCGCACGAGAGGAGGAGTGATGTGGCTGAGTGGGACCACGAGGTTTTAGTGGAGGACAGGTGTCATCGGAGTTTGGGGTTCGAAGTTTGTGGCGCAAGTGACCATAGCATCGCAAGTGTCGATTTCCCGATAGGGAAATCCCCAATATATGAAAGCATTGACCCTTTGACCATCGGGGTTCGGGGTTTTGAGGTGCATGTGAATTTTACTCACGAGTTTCGCGATATCGCGAAACCCGATTTCCCGAGAAACAAAAGGGAGATCGCCGAAGAGATAACTGTGGGTAGTGAACTCTCGAGAGGAGTCAGAAGAGTCTTTGACTCTTCGGGCCCATGTAAAGGAAGGTCCTAGTGGAAGCAATTGCTGCTGAGAGCGGTTTGTGTCACATTAAAAAAAAAATTCACTCTTACAGTAATAAGGTTTCATGGCAGCATATACCTGCCATTATGCAAGAATTTAGAGAGCTATCTTGTATTACATATAATTATTACTAAGATTATAACTTATAAGGATAACAACTTTATTATATTTATGGGTATTAAAACATATAAATTTAGTATGTAAAGTCATATACATCCTTACTTTGAATATTTTTTAAATGTCAATTTAAATTTTAAAAACAGTTAGGAAGTATCTACAACTACAACACTTAAAAAGCATTTCAAAAGTGCGGGTGTGATTGAAATTAAATTATTTCATAATATAGACGTGTTTCTAAACTTTGGAACTTCTCCATCATCAATCAGTTAATGGATATGTGGATTGATCATATAATATATAAAATAACCCCCCTTTTTTTTAATAGGTGATTGGTTGGTAACTGTAACCAGTTATTACAGCCTTCACATTGTTCGAGAATTTAAATTAATAAAAAATTAATAATATGTCAATTGATTCAGGAGCATAGATGTAGACAATTAATGGTCTGTCATTTGACGCGACCTGACAATTAATAAGTATGCATTTGCTATCTTACACTTGTTCAAACATAGTCGAAACGAATGGATGGAGCCTTAACTCTTACTTGGAGATAAAATTGAGTTCCATATGCATATAAATCCTTCAAATACATGTAATGAAACAGATGTTTTATTTCCTTTTGTGCATCTAACTCTTATACTTATTAAGCACCATTCTTACAAAGCTCAAGAAATAACACGGTACGCTCGTGCATATATAAAATTGGTAGACCATACTTAATAAACCATAAGTTCTTTTTAATTAAAAATATTCATTGTGTTGTATTTTTTTAAATATATTCAATCACTTAGAGACGTATAAATGTGTTGGTTCGCGATAGCAGAGTTAATTTTAAACATTAACTTTAGAATTATTATATTGATACCATAACATAAAACATAGTAAGTAGCTACAACATGTTTTAAAACATAGTAAGTAGCTACAACATGTTAAAAAGAAAATTTGAAAGTATAGGTGTATATAGAAAGTTAAATCTACCTTTGAAAGTAATTTGTAAATATGGCATTAATTTATCACCGTTAAATACATCTTGAAATAGTAAATATAATTTTGTAAACATAGCATTAATTTACCAACGTTTTGGTTGTCCAATTACAGTGTGTTTGATATGACCGAAGTCTAATTATAGTGTGTTTGATGCGACCATTTTGGTTGTAAAAGTCTTGTCTATGGCTATGGAAGTAATGGATGTCAGAAAATAATGAGTACACTGTCGTCGCCCTGGATAGGACTGTAGATTGTTCGTACCGCTCTGCCATCAATATTGCCATAAATAACTGGATTCATCAAATCCATTCTCCAGCGAACCGCATTGGCTGTCACTGTCACCGTAGATCGGGATGGTTGGACCAGGTAACGCTTGGATAACCCATTAATGCTTTATCAAGTGGTTTTGCTTCGTGATCATTTTTTTCACTATCCAAGGGTTTAGTTCGAACTAGAAAATGTTCCCCAGACTATTGGTTATGTATTTTGTGTACAGGTTTCAAGCTTCAAGAGCTTTCGATGCACATCTTTAGACACGCTAACTAGCCTGAGGCAAGGATGCTAGGGAAATAGCACGACTAGGTACGGTTAATAGTTTAACAACCCAGCAATTCTAGCTACCTACGCTTTACATTTTTGGTATGTAATCTACAGCCTTCGCATCTATGAACCCTAGGCATTGGTTGCCTTCACCTAGAGGTATCAATTGGCTGGATTTTATATATATATATATATATTTACCTGTTGCAGTAACCCTGGTCGAAGATCTCGTGGACGAATTTTTGGATGTTCTCAACAATATTGGTCAGTAATCCTGGTCAAAGATCCTGTGGAGGAATTTTTTTTGGACGTTCTCAACAATATCGGTCTGTAATCCTGGTCGAAGATCCCGTGGAGGAATTTTTGGACTTATGTGGAAAGAACTCGGAGTTACTACTACAGCTTTGGGTAGATTGTAAAGACTCATGGAAAAATTATTGCAAATCATTATGATGGCTGAGTAAAATTTGTACAGGGACCAGGCGAGTGGGATGAGAAATATAGACCCGTTGTCTTCCCCACAAGCTTCGCTACCGCAACCTGGGCACCTCCATGCCTGATCACAAAGTTGCGCTCGTCAGAAACCAAAAGAGACTTCAGGGTTTTTGCTTTTCGTTTGGCCTCGTCCTCAGCATCAACTTTAACACGAACCTCATCCAACCGCTCTTTTGTAAATGGGTAAGCTCTTATTCCATATTCCCGTACAAGGTCCACTCCACCAGTTTGCACTCTTTTTCCATCTGGACCTAAAATAATCAAGGATGGGATATCATCAATTTGGAAGTAGCGATACAAGTTCTTTTGAGTGTTGTCTACAAATGGCAAAGCCATCCATGGCATGCTTGCTTAAAAATTTTCAAAGTCTTGCTCCTCATCGTCACGCGACAGAAACACAATCTCAAAGGTCTCCCCTTTCTTCACAAGTTCATTATAAATCTCCATGAGCTGAGTGAAATTTCTATAGGGAACACGTAAGTGGCCTGATATGTTCCATGCAACTGATGGGTTGTATAATTATATAGAAAGAGTGGCAGACCTGGTGTTATAGCACGAACAAAATCCTGATATCGTTGAGGCAAACAAAACAGCTGCCGCTTGAGATCTTCTTGCATAGTGTCGTTATTGCATACAAAGATGTAGCCACCGAGAATATCATTTCTAGGGAGCATTTCCGAGGATGGAAATGTCTTGAACTGCTTCTCGAAGCTATTGTTGTTATAGTTGTTGTTGTCGTTGCTACTGGTGTTGTTGCTTTTATAATTAATGACGTGGTTTATGTTATAACCGCCGTGTACAATTCCAACCTTGGTGCCAGCTTCGGAGGGTTTCCAAATTAGGTTAAATGGGTTGTCGTTAACTTCCTCAAGCTTCCCATTTTATTTCCCCCCTCTGTGTTTCACTTTTGCGTAGGAAGTTTTAGGCTCCAGACTGTTAATCCTATCACTTTTTCCTCTCGTTTGTTCGAATGTAGCGAGCTTCGACGCAGCCAACGTCCAATTCTGATCCTCCGAGCTCAGACCTCAAAGGCTCTCCCCATACTGCCAAAACGCGAAAGAGTCCACCTTCTTCCAAAACTTAATTCAACCTGGTTCACCCAATCTACCCAACTCCCCCCTGCAGAAACCTCTCTGGTACCGATGGAGATTCAGATATTTGAGAACCTGAAGCACTCTAATGTCCTTGACTCTTTATCCCAAAATACTTAACAAGAATAATTTTGTAGCTTGTTGGGATAAATGTGATGTTTGTGGCATCTAAATATGAGGAGACCAATGTTTTTGTTTTGTTCCATATTTTATGAACATTTCGAGTTATTGTTTTTTTTTGTGTGCATAGAAAATGATGTGTTAGATTTCCTTCAATTCTAGAAAGAAATAAAAAAAAAATTATGTCACGGTGTTAGCTATTACACTCACTAATCAATAATAACTTCCCCTTGATTATAGGGTAAATTCATGCTTAAGACCTTGCAATTTAATAACTTTATCTCACGACTCCAAATGTGGAATGTAATAAGTTTATTATTTATTTAGGGTGGTTTACACAAGCATGGTGGCCCTTTTGGCCCTAGAGTTCGAACCTGGCTCTGATACCATATGTAGCACACATCCACTGGATGCTAAATAATTAACCATTTATTCAAATACTTACACATTAACAACTTTGTTTTAACATTATTTCATTGATTTTTTTATTTACACATTTCTTCTACATCTTCTCAATGATGAATCTAATAACATGATGAAATAAGTAGTAGGCTAACTTTAATATTTAAGAACTTAAAACATAAGTATACTCAAAATATCAATAACAAAAATATCACTGAAAAATACCTCTTCCTTAGTTTGTAGAAGCTCATCAGTTGTAATGTAACCTCTTCCTTAGTTTGTTGAAGCTCATCATTGTAATGTAGTCCTGAGCGCTAAGCATTCTTCTCCCACTTGCCCAGAGTGAAACAACTGAATCATCCCTGCCAACTAGGACCCTAGACGGCTTCCTAGCTCCAAAAAT
This sequence comes from Picea sitchensis, assembly GCA_010110895.2. Lineage (NCBI taxonomy): Eukaryota > Viridiplantae > Streptophyta > Pinopsida > Pinales > Pinaceae > Picea > Picea sitchensis. The sequence continues at coordinate 105,221 of SNQJ01S0021189.1, read as the reverse complement.
TTTGGCTTGGCCCTCCTCACACCATGGACTCCAAGAATAGCAAAGCACAAATGTTCAAAGAAAATCATCACAAGAATCATCTCTTTCCAAGAATTTCACAACCTCTCATCATGCTCCAACCTCTCCATCCCCTCCTCTCTACTCTTCCCATTTATCAATGTTCCAATTTCCCAAGTCTCCTGAACCCCCTCATTACTATCCATCAACCTTCCTTATCTAGATATTTTGGGAAAATATTAAAATAAAACTAAATATAAATGACTTGCATTAAACAACAATAAAGAAAATAAAAATTCATTATTCTCATGCTAGATAATAAATGTTATTTGATAATTTTCCCCAAAAATGTACATAACACTCCACCATGCTCATTTAATTCACCACACCCACCATCTATCAAAGTCAAGAAAGTATTTAATGCTTCTAGATATTTGTATGCAATATAATTTTACATATTCAATAAACATCTAATTAATAGTTAATAATTTATTTTAATAATTAATACATTAATTACTTATACTAGTATACATGGGTAGGGTATGTGTGCTGAAGGCTGACACATATCTTATGCATGTACTAATGATAAAAATCATTGCTCTAGCATAGTTCCTATATGATCACCAAGACATGTAGGACAAATGATCAAGTAATGCATCATTTAATAATTTTAACGAACTAAATTACACCACCATCAATAACTCATTGTCACACTTAAAATATCAATAGGAAATCAAGAGGGTTTTAACATGGTAGGAACCAAGTAGTAAACAATAGTGGCATCTCTAATCCCCAATCAAGATTCTCATCTAACATCGAAGCTATCCTCCTTCCTAACCTACTTCCATCTTCCATCCTATCCTTCCTCCTGTTGGGACTATTGGAGCCAACTATATTGACCTAACTCCGATAGAACCCATGTTTTAAGTGTCATACACATCTCACTCCAAGCTTCCCAATGTGCAACTAGCAATGCTATCACTGCCTGTGGGAGCTTGACTTCACACACCGCATGACTTAGGTTTCTGAGATAAACGAGGGAAATACACTCTCCACCCCTCCTCATAGAACTAGGTCAACCCCTATATCGAGCCATCAGGAACCACTGCTCTAGAGTCACGCCATCAAACATCCACTGTGGGTAAGTCGTGCATCCTGTCAAAAACCACACTTACCATAGATCATAGTAATATTTCAATCATAAATTAAAGAGGCACAACTTATAGCATATAATATCTTCATGATGTATACTTATTATCCCAGCTCGACATCCCAGTTACCTCAATACTATAGTCATTTGGCTATCACATAGCTCATCATCCTGTAGGTTAGTTCACCAATAACACATATTGATGCAGATACATCACAAATTTATATAAGAATCCATATTTGCATCGACGCTCAATTACGAAATGTATTCCTATTTACATCATGCATTGCATCTATTATACATTCACAACATAACTTGAATTGGTAAACATGTACCGAACTTACCCATTTTAATTTTCATGTTCAAATAATCAAATAACTATCTTTGTCATGAGCATATATCATGTAACATATGAATAGGTCTAGAGGTACACATCTCAATGTCTAACCAAGTCTAACTAACTCCAAACAATACTAAATTTTGAATTATTAAGATTAGTAAACAACAATGTTTTAACTACCTAAGGTCAAAATATGGGGCATTACAAATAGCCTGCGAGAATCAAGGTTTTCACACCCTACAATATGTGCAGCCTGCAAACTCATCTTAAAAATATGTTTTGTAGAAGAAGATAGCAGTCACTTTTCTTAGGCAAAACATCCTTATGAGAGCCTGAACTCATAACTATCGATACATCACCAGAGTGACCAAAATAATGTGTAACAGAATCCCCCCCAAAGCATGAGGTTGGAACTTGTGACAACCAAAATACTTTGTAAAATGCGCGTGTGTGTCAAAAACAAGGATCACACCTAATCAGAAACCTTCAAACAATCAAGAATCTGCAAAATATAATACTAGTTTTGTGGTAGGAATTCCCATGCTCAGACTACAAATGAATGAAATCACAAATGTAGGCCATGGCCACTAATCATACACCGTGGATCCATGTCATCAAAATGCTACATAGCCACCAGGAATACACTATGGATCTATGTGTTAGAAGACTCAGATTAGGACATAGCCACACGACATACAAAGTGGATCTATGTGTCAATACAAATCATAAATACTCCATCGCAACCTGGACCAAAAAATATGAGACCCAGGGTATTCAATCCCTTCGTCTAAAAGTACGAATCTAACCATGTGATTACAGGTGTCGAATTCGAACATGGTAGAAACCACTTGATTACAGATCATTGATGAAAACCGTTAACAAGTGCAAGGGAAATCACCATTGATGTCAATGACTCCCAATATACCTAAGTACAATCCAAACGAATGTGAACAAATGAGTTGAGGTAAAACACTCAGTGGAATATCTCAATCAAGGACCAATGATGTGAATCCACTGTCAAAAGCAAAGAGACCTACCATTAAGGCATGCAGGTTCTAAGGTACTAAATGATTTCTAAGTCTTATTCCTGGATAATGCGTTGGATTCGACGGAAAAAGACGCGTCACAGGAGGGCCTTCATGTATCCCCCATCAATGACACGAAATAAGTAACAGATTTTAGGGTAAGTCAAAGTATGAATATGATTTGAAACTGACACAAGGAAGGCCGACATGGTAAGAATTGACAACTGCAGATGGCCGACTCAATGGAGGGCTTGTTTTGACTTCTCTTGAATAGATGAATGACATGACAATGGTCTTTGCAGAATTGACTCAAAGACGACCCAAGATATGACCTTGTAGCAAGTCAGATGAGATACAAATGGATTTCCCAACCCGGATTCAAATGACGAACAAGGGGTGTCATGTTCAAGAGCGACGCTTGAGGAGAGTACCTCTTTATTTTTACACAAGCTTGAGGAGGATAACATATTCTTGTTGATGTAAGCTCATCCTTCGGGCGAGTCCCTGAGAGTATGTCTAGAGAACCCTAGGAAGGAGTGGTTCGGTCCCATAAAGGATTTTCGATGTTTGTTTAATGAGTCCAAAGATAGAAAACTTGGGGTTTTTTCATGTTTTGAGAGTCTGAAAAACACTTAAAGAGAACTCTCCTACTTCCTTTTTCATAAATTAGTTTGACGAGACTGAAAAAGTGATAAATTATCACTCATCTAATTTTTTCTTCAAATACTTTTACGAGCGTGAAAAGAAAAAGATCGCTTGGCAATATTTTCGTTTTTATGGAGCGTGAAAAGAGCTTAAATGATACTCCATTATTTTCGTTGTTTTCTTGTTACCATGATGAGTACGAAAAGACGACAAAAGTATACTTAGTTGCATTCTCATGTATTTTCGAGCACGAGAACGAATGAAGAATGAGCTCGCGATTATTCCTCCAAAACCCTAAAAAGGTATTCGTACATGTGATGGATAAAAAAGGAAAACAAATACTCGTACACCGTCGTTCGGGCTTCTCGGTCATCTATCTGTGAAAAACCATACTCACAAGGCCATTAGGGTAATAGGTTTTTAGGCAAAATAATAAAAATAATATAAAAAAACAACGAAAAATAGTAAAAAAGTGAATAAATATGGGTGAAAATCCCTTATTACCATTTCATTGTTACTTTGTCAAAAACTTGTCCAACACACCTCTTTTTTCCCAAATTTCTTCGGTCGATTGCGGGAGGTACAAGCGGTCGTTCAGCAAATGGTTTTGGCCAATGAGCTAATCTCCTGATTCTTCAACTTTTTCATGGATTAAATTTTATTCTTATTGGCAAATTTTAGTGTTGAGTCCATTTTGGGGCCGGTAGGTGCACTCAGGCATTCTCGTAGGTGGGCCATTTGGGACCTGCGAGAAACTAAGGTTTTCACAGGTGGGCTTTAGTGAACCTATGAGAATCTCGCACTGTGTGAAAGCTTCACCTGTGAGGGCCAAAAATCGGATTTTCATGTATGTTTTTGCTCAATAAAAATTTATTCAAAAGGTTAAATTGAGTTGTTAACTTACTTATCATCGCTCCATTCCAGGTATTGATCATCACGTTGGAATGGAGGGAAAGAGAACACAAGGAGGATGATTCCATTTCCGAAAATGATCTGGGTACAGTTGCTGCCCTCTGGGAATGTGGGATCTTAAAAAGTTTCAGGATCCAGGGCATGAGAACCCAACTCAAGTTGTTAGAGTACCTAGTCCACATGTGGGATGTGGATCAACAGGTATTTCATGTAGGGGTCCACATGCTTACACTAGATATCGAGGATATCTATTTTCTGATGGGGTTGTCATGACGTGGATACCATGTGACTCTGACCGAAGGGAGAGGTGGTGGACTTCCTATGAGTGAGTATGTTCACCAATATTGTGTTCTTGAGGTGGAGAGAAGCAAGGGTAAAGTCGTCATTTGGGGTGTCCAAGATCTGATACTACAGACTATCTTGTTTACCATTTCATGCATGGCCGGGAGCATGGCTCCACTCATGGCTCTCCAGAGATATTTCCAGTATGCAATAGAGTGCACAGAACCTCAGGTTTTCAACTAGTCAAACGCAGTTCTTCGCAGCATGAAGAGGCAACTGACAAAGTGTATAAGGGGTAACCTGAAATAGTTCGGGTACGGGTTGATTTTGGTGTCTTTCTTCCTTGAGAGGGTCCCACTACTGTGTCTATAGGTAGATTAGGGTTTACCGGCCCCACGGGATCCGAGGATGATGAGGTGGTGTAACCTCATGGCTTGGCACGTAGAAGGCCCTATAATCAAATATAACAATTCATTTTTTGACTGGTTGAGGACCCAGATGATGATGATCGATGAATATGCATATGTCGGCTTGGATTTATGAGGAGATCCAGATTTGGTTATGCCTGAGGATGCCTAGTGGGGTGACTTAGGTAAAAAGTACACATTTTGTTTTTTAAATGTTTTTGTAAATTTTATTATATAAAATGTTTTTATGTTTTCGATCCAAGGACTAATCAAAAATTTGTTTTGATGACAAAGATGTGGGGTCATATCGACCTCCAGGAACATATCCCATTCAGAGACGAGGGGAAGTGGCTCCAGTGGCATGATGGGATGTTGAGGACTATGAGGCAATTGAACAAAACTTAGAGGGACTGACTGCAGATGTCCCAGACATCTCTATTGGGGAGATCCCGAGACGCTATCAATGCCATACTGTGGGTGTGTCTGAGTCTCTTAGTCGACTGCTCCATAGGGTATCCCGAGCAGTTGTATCTTACCTTGAGCGTCATCTGTGATGCTAATTTGTAGAATCCATGGGCTTCATATTTTGATATTTTGGTCTTTGGACAAAAGATTTTGTAAAACTTTTGATCGTTATATATATATATATATGTGTGTGTGTGTGTGTGTGTGTGTGTGTGTGTGTGTGTGTGTGTGTGTGGCTTCTACTGGCTTATTTTGTTTTGAATTATACATGTGATGTGTGATTGGTTTTATAAAAGTCTCATATGTCTATCTAAAACATAATTAGCTAAAGCATCAGTCAGTGAATTTAGACATCTAGGAATGTGTTGATATTCAATATAATCAAAATAGTGTTCCAAGAGGTGAATTCATAGATATACCTGCAATAAAGTAGGACTTCGGATAGCATAGACATTACTTAACTGTAGAACTACTAGTTGTGAATCAAGTTGTATAACTAGGTGGAAGATACCAAGATAAATAGCATTAGTCAACAATTCGATCACGACGCTATATTCTGCGATATTATTGGTCACACGACCCAGGCAAACACCTCGTAGACTGATAAGTTCGTTTGTAGGTGCATAAATTGCCCATGTAGTAGAAGAAAGGTTCTGAGTACTACGAATAGCTCCATCGACGAAGCCAATGTGGGGTAGAGAAGAATCGTACATCTGGAAACCAAGCACAATGCAAGGTAAGCAGGAGAGGGTAGAAACCAAAAAAAAAAGAACACTAAAGTAACACACAAAAGTATGATACAATAAAATACAAGAACTCATGCACAGATGAACTACGCATAGCACTTCTTTAAGTAAATTTCATTTCTAGGTTCACTCAAAGGGACACCATCATAGTCCACTAACTCGTAGGCTCCTTTCTCCAACACTCGTCTGCCAATATAAGGACCTCGCCACATAGCCTCAAATTTTCCGGCTCCTAGCAAATCTCGATCTTGTTCATAAAGGAGAACCAGATCACCTTCAGAGAAAACACATGGTTTGACATGTTTTTCATATTGGGCTTTGATGCGTTTCTTCTGGGTTTCTATAACTAGGGTGGCATCACGATAGGTTTCGTCCAGTTGCATAAGATACAACAGACGTTCTTCTTCAATAGAAGTGTTTGGGAGAAGTTCAACAACTAGCTTTATAGATGGTATCTCAAAGTCAATCTGTAAGATGGATTCTATACCATAAACTAACTGGAAAGGTGTAAACCTGATAGCAGACTTGACGGATGTCCGGTAAGCCCACAATGCAGAAAACAACATCATGTGCCAACTAGTTTTTTGAATCCCTATCATTCATCGAAGCATCGTAATGAGGACTTTATTTATTGCTTCAACCTGGCCATTGGCTTGTGGGTAATAGGGTTTTGAGTTTTCATGGTGAAGACCCAACTTGTTGGTGAGTTTAGACATCATGAAGTTTCTAAAGTGGCTACCATGATCAGTAACAATAGCTTGGGGAACACCAAACTGAGCAATGATATCATTGAATATGAATAGTGTTGCAGTCTTTCCCGTATTGTCGAATGTAGCCATCACCTTGCCCCATTTCATAAAATAATCTACGGCTACAATAATGTATCCATTCCCCCCGTCTGAGTGAGGGTGACATGTCATGAAATTGATACCCCATTTCACAAAAGGTCCAATGGAGACTACAGGGTGTAGAGGAGCAGGGTGTGATCGTATTTTTTTTTTTGTATGTTTGGCAAGCGTGGCATTTTTGGACAGCGATAATACAATCTTTGAATAAAGAAGGCCAAAAATACCCAGCGCATAAGATATTTTGGGCAGTAGCATACCTAGACATGTGACCACCACATGCTCCAGAATGGCAGTCATTCAAGGCTTTCTTGGCTTCGTCAAAGGTGAGGCATCGTCAAAAAATGGAGTCAATCCCATGACAATAAAGAGTATCACCAAGGATAATATACTGACATGCTTGGTAACATATTCAAGGGTGGTCAGTGCTAGACAAATCGGGCTGGAAAGTCTGAGTATGGAGATATATAATGAGATCCCCATACCAAAGGTCATCGGAACTGATCAAAAAAAGGGATTCATCGGGTAATGAATCCTCTGCTACGTTTTTCGTCTCAGAACAGGGAAGGTCACATATCAATTCAAAAAACACCAAGTATTTCTTGGACTTAGCACCTTCGAATTCTAAGTCAAACTCCTGGAGTATTACGATCCATTTGGACTATTTTCCCCCTAGCAATTGGTGTGTAAGAATGCGCTGCATAGGGTTGCAGTTGGAAATCACAGTAGTCTTGCGTAAAAGGATATAGTGACAGAAACGTTGGACATCTTGGATGGCTTCCAAGGCTAGTTTTTCAACATGTAAATACTTGGTTTTGGTAGTCGTGAGACTCCGACTCAAATAATAAATGACATGTTCATCATGAGAAACATCCTCCTGGACTAGAACCATAGCAATGGTAGAGTCTGAGGCTGCGAGATAAAGGAAATAATATCGACTGTAATTGGGTGGGAAAAGTAGTAGGGTACGGGTTAAAGTCAGTTTTAAAGTGTCCAAAGCTTTGTTAGCAGTGGTGTCCTATACAAACAAAGAACCTTTCTTGAGTAGTCGAGTAAATCAAAGGGTTAACTCAACGTAGTTTGGGATGAAACGATGTAGAAAGTTTGCCTTCCCTTGCAAAATTTGCAGCTAGCGAAGTGAGGAAGGAGGAGGGACATTAAGAATCGCCTTGACCTTCAAAGGATCTACCCTGATCCCTTGACGTGAAACAATAAATCCTAGAAGTCAGTCGGATTCTACACAAAAAACACATTTGTGCGGGTTTAAGCATACACGATAAAACCAACATCGAAGGAAAATGGCTTGGAGGTGTGTTGGATTATCTACACAGTGCATGGAACGAGCTGGTGGGTCGTCGAGATATGGTTGCACAATGTGCTTTATATCATGAAAGTAATAAGACATAGCACATTGAAAAGTCACACTGACATCCTTTAAACCAAAGGGTAGTTTCCGGTAGGAAAACGTACCCCAAGGACAAATAAAAGTAGTATTGCGTTGGTCAGTGGGTAAGATATTGATTTGATTATATCTGGAGAAATCATCCATCAAAGAGAAGATTTCACTCATGGCACAATCGTCAACAATCTGATCAACGAAGGGGGTGGGGAAGTTGTCTTTAGGACAAGATTTGTTAATATCCTTATAATCAAAGAACACGTGGATCATACCTTGTTTCTTGTTAATCGGAACAAGATTGGAAACCCAGTCAGTCAGAGACATAGGGTAAATAAAGCCAGCTTTAAGAAGTTTCTCAACTTCAAGATTGATAACAGTTTCTTTATGAGGGTGGACCAGACGAAGTCATTGCCGAAAGGGTTTAGCACCCAGGCATGTCTTAATCTCGTGTACAACAATGTTGGGGTCAATACTCGACATTTCTTCATAGCTCCATGTGAAGACGTCAAAAAATTATTGAAAAAGAGACTTGTAGGTGACAACTTCATTGTTGGAACACGAAGCTTCGATATGCACATTTTCGAGAACTCCAGGTTTAATGGATATGTCGAGGGGGATGGTGGGTGAGATATTACTTAAGTTCCCTTCATAGAACATATCGTGTGTATACTCGGGAACGGTAGGAATGACGACAATGGTTGATGGAGTCAAGATCCATTGGTAACTCTCAATGGTGTGTTGTTCTAGGAAGAGAATGGAACGATGATGTCCATCGTCCCAAGGGGTATCTTCCATGGACATAACAGACATAATCATCTCGTCTGTAGGAAAAATGTCACGGAATGGATCCAAAGATAAATCACCAAGAGAGGGGGTAGAAGGGGTTGTTGATTGAATGGATTGATAAGTGGATTTGACTGGACTCAAAGGGATTTGGTCGCCATAGCGAATATTATCACTGGGGTTGGGTACTATCCACGGGTCATAAGACGTAGGGGTTTCTTGAACAGAGGTGGAAATCATGTTCATCGAGGCGAAAAATGGATGTGGAACATCAGGTGCTGGAATGGGGAAAGTACCCATCAAAGAGGAATCTTTAAAAAGACCCACATTGACATTCTCATACCTAGGAGGTGTCTTTCAAATGAAAGGTACGTTGTTGGTACGAGAGTCAGAATTGAAAAAGGCTAGATGGTCAACAGTGACCACTTTTCCTTGGTGTGGGAAACATAACACATAGAAAAGTGTGGACACAACTGCACACATGGAATCGATCCAACTGCTGCCAAGCAAGAAGTTATAATCAAGAGGTGCATCAAAGACCTTAACTTTGACGTTGACCATTTTTCCTTCCAACGTAATGGGCAACAAAGGGAGGACATCGTAGGGCTTAAAACCAGATCCATTAAAGGCCTTAAGGGTGTTGTTTGATTCAGTAAGGGAAGGAGAACCAATGGCTCTCCAACAACTGATAGACATGACGCATGTCGAGGCTCCCTTGTCAATAACCATTCTATAGATATTTTTGGTTTCAACGACAACTTGTATCTGAAATGCTAATTGAGGGGGGAGCCTTGGAATGTGATCTTCCAGGTCAAATATTATTAAGTTTGTATTTGTGGGATCGATTCCACCAATAGACTTTAATAGAGTCCTCCATTGCGCAGTGAAACTTTGGAGTACTTCAAGGGCCGACATCGCGGAGGGTGCTTGCGCAAGATCTTCTACAATGTTGTAGTTTTGAGCAGCATACACATGAGGATTGAAGGCAGACTTTCGAACAACACCCTTTGGAGGAGGGCGAAGAATAGTATCTAGGCTGGATCGTTCGAGATGAAGAGGACCATTGGGAGGTGAAGTCGAGGGAGTCGGTTGTACCAATGGTGGTGGTGTATCATCAACTTTCTCCTTGGAGGGAGAATAATCTTTGGCCCGAGTGGCGATAACAATGTCATTCTTATTTGAATCACCCATGCACATTAGGACGTATGAAGTATTAGAAGGAGAAGGTTGGTCATGAATGACCAGTTGGGCCTGTTGTTGAGAAGGGAAAGGCTGGGACAAGATGACAGGTGTAGGAGGCTTTGGGGCCCCTTGAAGGAATATAGTGACTTCAATTCGTCTCGGACAATCTTTCATGTAGTTATCATCACCACATATAAGACACAGATATTTTGGTTTACGCTTATCCTTCTCGTCAGCAGGTGTTGTTTTTGTTTTTTCGGATTGGGAGTTATTTTTATCCTCCTTATTCCTACCCTTTCCTTTTTTGTATTTATTTTTACTGGCGGGGGTGGATTGAACAGAGTTCACCTCAGAAGTTTTTCCAATGGAAGGAGTGGGAGACAGAGCATTATGTACATTAGAAGTAGAATATTTGGTATTGGTGTGAGAGGCCGACATATATTTGGCGTCAGCATGGAAAGTGCCAATCACACCATCAACAGCATGAGAGGTTGTTGGGGTTGTCGAGGTAGCTCTGGTAGAAGGACGAGGAGCGTCAGGGAGTAATTCGTATAGGGTACCCATTTGTGAATAAACGAGATCAAGGTAATGAGCACGACTAATTGCCTCCTCTTCGGTGACAACTCCACCCATGGAAATATCATGGGAGATTCTATTCACGAAGGATTTAGTGAACCATTCTACCAATATTTGATCGGGAAGATCCAGTTTGATCAAACGTCGTCTTCGTCTCCACTCATGGATGTGATCGGAAATATGAGTGGCCTTATTTTTCTTGAAGGAACTTAATATATCGGTTCCCATTTCATAGTGGATAGGCATTTGGTAATGGGTGAGAAAATCCATGGCGAGGGTATTAAAGTTAGTGAAGAAGCCTCGTGGTAATTCTATATACCACTTTGCAGCTGAACCGGTAAGGGTTCGTTGGAAGAGTATTAACCTAATGGAGTCATCCATCAAAGAGTTGGATGAACACCAAAGGTGAAAAGTCATTACGTGGTTGTTTGGATCCTCTCTCGGTTTACCATCAAACTTGGGAATGTCTGATGGTAACTTGGCCGGTATGACGGGCCAATGGGGAGAATGAACGATAGGGTCATTCAAGATCCTAGATAAATCAGGGAGGTCTAGAGTGGTGAGAAAGGGTAATTGTCTATTCACATGAGGGTACTGATGACTTTGGGGAGGAAGTCCCGTAGGTATACTAGTAGGACTGTAAGAAGTTTTCATATAATGAGAAGATCCCAGTAGATTTGGTGGTTGAGTTGTTGTAGATAAGTGGCCTATAGGGTTGTACTGGTTAGGGATGTTTGAACCCTGTATGGGATTAGGTGGACCTGGGTATGGATAGCTTGTATGAGGGGGTATGAAAGAGCTATCTTGAGGTTGTTTCCCCCCAGTCGATTGAGGATTACCTTGAGTAAGATAGTTCCAATGCTGGGTCAAGGTCATAGGTATGTTCTTTCCATAAGGTTGGGTAGGTGGGGGTTGTCCTCCAACTTGGGGTTGCGTCCCAAATGGGATTTGACCTCCATATGTGGGTAAAGTTCCAGTGTGGGTATGCCTTGGTGCAAGCTGCCACACATAATCATGGGTATACCCTCCAAGGAGCCCGAGTGAGTTTGGCCAACGTCAATTCCAGGAACCGTAGAGACTTTCCCCTCCACAGTCACCTTGTGTTAACAATTTCTAAGAATATAGGCCACTAAGATTACCAAAAAAAACAATGATGTCTGGGGGAAAAATTGACAGTCCGATCCACGTGCAAAGACAGGGTATCTAGCCCGAAATCAACTCGAGAGGATTCCACTCATAATTGTGGGTATACCTTCAAGGGACCCCCATAATATGTGCAATCTCTACACCAATACCAACAAAGCAAGGTGAGTAACTCTTCCAGTCTTAATGCGACCGCAGGTTTGACCCTTGTGTGAGAAGGGCTTCCCAGGACAAAATGTTGCAAATGGATTTCAACACTCCCTATCACAAGATACTACAGTGTGTTTTATTCTTTGAAGAGTGTGCCTTACAACCTATTCCAAAGTGCTAGCCTAGTTAATGTTGGTGAGAAGAGTTTCTAGAAAATAAAAGTTACTAATAAATTTTAGATTGCGTTGTGTTTTAGAGGTTGTTGTTTACGCAAGAGGAAGATTGAAATGAAACCATTGTTGTTGAGACCTTGACCCAATAAGATGCAAATAGAGATGAAGGATGCAATTGTTCATTCAATGAATTCTATCTACAACAGGGAGAAGGTGTATTTTTTGGAACTATAAGCTACGAAAAGTACTTTGCTTTTTCTTGAACACGATTGCAAACAGCCATAAAAATGAAGTTTCTCAATTTTCTCTTCTTTATCTTTCTGTAAAAAAAAACAAATTGAATGAAAAAACTTTCTTATGAATGATTACTCAACAATAATAAATGGTTTAAATTTTTCTTTCACAAACCAAAGCAGGGATGTAGGGAAGAAAGATCAAGTAATCAATGAAAATAGATACACCCAACAAGGAACCAAATCAAAATTTCAATGTAGATAAAAACAAAAATGACAAGAAAGTAGTTCGCCAAATGCACATGGACAAAAAACTTTCCAGGCAACAAGCAATCCAAAAACACAATCAATCCCAAATTTTAATCCAATCAAAGACTTTTGGATCAAACAAGAACTCTGATATCAGAATCAGAGATTATACCCTTGTCGATAAAAGGTTAAGAAGTAAAAACTGGGAAAAAATGATTAAGAAGAGTTTCCGATCTCCGAAAAACAATCAACCACGATATTTGAAAACAAGAAACAGTCAAACATTGGCAAAAGAAGTTCTTCCCAGGGAAACTAACAAATATGGGCATCAAAAGAGATAAGAAGACCTAATCCAAAAAATTTACAAATGCGTTCGCAGCCTAGTAGTGGAGTGCAGTGCAAAAAATAGGAATTCTCATAGTCTAGACACTAGCAGAGTGGGAGAAGTTCGCACTGGACTGAACAATAGGGTGTGAAAATCAATGGTTTTTACAAGCTATAGAGGGGTACAGTGCGAGACTGTTTGTAATCAAGGAAAATTTGGAAAAATGAAAAAACAATTGCGTGAACTTCTAGGTCTAGAGAGTCTATATGGATCTCCCACAGACTCGGAGACTAGTTGGAAATGAAAAAGAGTACGCTAAGAGAAAATGGCCAACAAAAAACCACAAAATGAGTCATGTCCTCAGTGGAGTCATCAATTTTTCTATATTATAAATCAGTATATGCAAACACTAACAGATCTCCCTAGATCTACCTAGATCTAGAACAAAACAAGACAGGACATGATTCTTTCCCTAAGTTAGAATCATTGAATTTTTCATTGGAGAAGGAATAAGTGACATGCCTTTAGATATCGCTTCCTTATGTCTTTTTTGTCCCTGCTTCACTTTGGTATCCTTCTGATATCATATCTACAATGGCACAAATCGACCAAGGTGAAAGAAACAATAATACATTCAATGAAGACCTAAACATGTGATCAAGGAGTCATGTAATAAAATGAAAGTGATTTTATGGGAAAGGGACATGTCACTATATTATATTCAATGAAAGTAGAAGATACAACCAGATTTCCTTGATGTCACAAGATTCCTTTTGGTGGTCCTTTGTTCCAACACACACACTTGCTCCAAACTTAAATGAAGAAGATCCACTATGGCTTGATGGACAAATGGAGGCCTCAAGCACCAATTCAAACAGGATTCCTCACACAATTTTGAACCTATTCTTTCATCAATTCTCTATTCAATCTTTCTTAACCTTTTCCTTGAGAAACCTTTCATTATATAGGATAAGAAGAGATGGTTAAAGGGATGAGGATGATCCCACTAAATCTGAGAATTCAATAGGATTCCAACCATGTGAATGCCAACTCATTTTCTAGAATATCCTCTTCTAGAACCTTTGTAACCTCTTCTTCCTTTTAATCTTTGAAGCAGGTTCGCACCCTGCCTATAGAGAGACTATGAACCCCTCACAATCCAAGTATAAAGTAGCCTGCGAGAATCATGGTTTTTGCACCCTACAATATGTGCAGCCTGTGAACTCATCCTAAAAATATGTTTTGTATAAGAAGACAATAGTGACTTTTCTTAGGCAAAAGGTCCTTATGAGAGCTTGAACACATAACTGTAGAGACATCACCAGAGTGACCAAAATAATGTGTAACATATCCATTCAAGGAAATTGGTGAGTATGGTGATCATTGTCACAAATCTTACATGGAAATTTCACTTTCCTTTTCTCATCCTTTTCCCCCTCAGCATTTTTATCCAACTTTTTATTTTACCCCCACCACCTTTCTTTCTCTTTCCTTTTCTCTTGTCTTTGGGATTATGAGGAACCTTCGAAGTCTTTGTTTTTAGAGAATGTACATCAGAATAATAGATGGTTGTCATGGTCGAGCCAGTGGTTGGACCAGTCACAAGTTGTTAGATAGCAAGTTTCTGCATCTGGCTAGTGACCATATCTGTGGCTATAGACTGCATAGAACCCACTATGTCATCGGCATATGGGTTGGAATTTGGATTTTCCAATTCGAGAGTAGAACATGGAACGTTTGGCATAATTGTGTAGATCATTCATAACTAAGAGTATATAATATCTAACTATTGAACCCTAAATATTTCTTGTTCCTCTGAAAAAACTACCGACATTGTGACATCCTTCGAAATATATGGGAGTAAGTATTTCAGGAACCATTCGAGGAGGAACTTCATTGGAAATGTAGCCTTAATAAAGTTCTTTTTTCTCCTTCATTCTTGAATGGGTTCAGAAATGTGCATTGAATTGTCTTGTACAAAGATAGTCAACAATTTTGTCCCGACATCGTATCGGATAGGGAGTTGGAAGTGGTTTAAAAAAACCATAGCTAGATCGTCGAATTTCGAGTACTTCCCCCTCTCAATTTCAATATACCATTTGGTATTGCCTCCAGTGAGAGTATGCTGGAACAAACACAATTTAATCGAATCTTCCTTTAACAAGTTAGATGAGAACCACAAGTGGAATTTCGTCAGGTGGTCCTACGAGTCTTTGTCTCTTTTCCCCTCAAAATTTGTAATGTATGAAGGTAATTTAGTTGGTACTGCAAGCCAAATGGGGTCATGATGAATTGGATCATTCATCAACTTGGACAAATTTGGAAAATGTAACGTTTCCAGAAATGGTAACCTAAGCTGCATCATCGACTGATGAGCGGCCTAAAAAGAAGGTCCTGGATTGTGGCTAACACTAGGTTGCTAGAAATATTTTTCTATCGAACTAGAGCTTGGGATAAATCCTTGTGCTCCTTGGTTAAATAGAGAAAAAACTCCACCTATATGGTTCCAAAGAGGAAAAATGGGGTTACCTCCAGTAGACCCCCCCATGAACAGGAGGAAATCTCGGCATAGGGATGGACTAACCAGGAAAGGGGTTTCCCCCTTGCGACATCCCTAGGAAGGGATTCCAAGGGCCTTGGAGAGGAGTACTCCCAGAGGCACCCCTAGCAAGGACATAGGTCCTTTCCAGGGAGAATGATGACCCTGGAAGGGGTTCCCCCCTACCGACACTATAGACATGGTGAAAGGGTTAGTCATGAACCCACCATAAAGTTTGAACAGGGTCGAATTTGATGCAATATTATCATATTGGGATACTCTACCCATATACGCTCCCTATCCCCATGAGGGGTTAGGGATGGAAAATGGAACATGTCCACTTGTGACGAATGGATATGAAGAAGAAATGTGACCTCCTCCCAAAGAAAAGTCTTGGTAAGGAGCTTGAGTTCTCCCTGCACCAACATTCGACAATTGGGACGTTGTTTGAGTACTCACGAACATGTTAAACATGCCCATCAACGACATTCTGTAAGAGAAAGTGTTTTTCTTTTACGTGAAAGATGTTGTTGCACTCAAAACACGAGTGGAGCCAACAATCGATGAGGCAATGTTGCTTGTTGTCACGATGATGGTGGACTGAACCACATTTTTTGTTTGATCTGACATACCAAGAGTAAATATCCTCTCGGTAACGATCTTCGAGGTGGGAGTTGCAGGTGCTCTCGGCCTTGACACAATTACGTCTTTTGGTTCTAGAATGTTGATTTCTAGAGAGTTACGGTCTACGATATCATACTAACCAACCGGTATGAAAGTGTGAGACTGATTAAGACGATGCCTTTGAGGAGGCAGGGGAGAATTATTTTTAATATCTTCCTCAGGCGAAAGGCCTTGAACTCTCCTCGATCTTCGAGGCAGTGAATTAGACACTTTGAGTGTTCAATTCTCGGTGACAATCGACTCACCTATATACAGTTGAACTACCTTCACCAAAAACACCACTAAAAATGCCCTAAAGCTAAAACAGACAGAAACATCTCTATCAAAATTTTGACTCAACTGGATTAGGTCTTGGGACCAGAAAAATAACAAATCAGGCTCGGGCCCTTCTGAATGAAATCACAGGTTCATTAAGTCCCAAGGACCACTGAATGAAGGTATGAGAAGAATTTATATTGACCTCCACAAAAATATGTTGTGATCAAAATTGCTACACGCCCAAAATTTGTTCAAGTAATTGACATAATTGTGGTAGAAATACCAAAGGATTGTGGNTGGTCTGAGAAATTAAATGGATACTTTAGTACCAATTGGGATCACCTCTAGTTTTCATTAAAAGGACATCCAAACATGATCAGGATCGATAGAGAAAGATACCTCAAACATACTATCAGTGATTTAGGGACCCCAAATGAACCCTCGCCAAAATATTTCTCTGTGTTAGGAAACTACTCATGTGAATCTTATTTCGGTAATTTCCCCCCTCATGTGTCTTCCATACCTTCCACACAAAAATTCGAAATAATTTTTCAAATATACTTACTAGCAGTCATGAGAGAAATCATCCTCTGTCAGGATTCTCTGACAGGAGTAGCAGATAAAGACGCTGAAATTGAAAAAATAACTAGACATGAAGAAGTCAGAACTTTTCCTCCCCAAATTTGGGCATTGTACTTTGATGGCTCTAAATTGCAAGAAGGGTTAGGAGTGAGATGCATCGTCATTGACTCAGAGGGGAAACAAAACTTCTTATCCTGCATATTAGAATTTTAATGCACTAATAACACTACTGAATATGAAGCTCTAGTCCAAGGACTAAAGAAATCCATCAACTTAAACATCAAGGAATTGAAAGTTTTTGGAGACTTTGAAATTATCGTTAGGCAACTGAAGAATACTATCCATTTTAATTCACCTCACTTAATAAATTACCATCAAGAGGTACATATATTAATAGATAATTTTTAGGCCTTCAACATTACTGTTGTTCCCAGGATAAAAACAAATACCCTTGTTGATTCTCTAGCCACTGCAACCTCAATATTATCTCCTTTAGAATATTATGAATCATTAAGGTTTGCAATAGAACTATTGTATAAACCATCGGTACCTAACAAAATTTATAACTGGAAAGTCATTGAAGCAGATGAAAAAATTGTATATTTCTTGACTAATAAGGATAATTTTAAGGATTTGGCCATTGACGATGAAATATTCCAAGAACCATTCATAAAATCAAATCTCCACAAACAGAAGAAGTGAACAGATCACTCTTATGAAAAACCCAAGTTTCACATGATACCAAAAGGAGTGGCCAATCCAGAGAACCTATTCAACCTAAGGGAAATATTTAGAGGGTCAAAGAATGCAAAAACAAGGAGCTCATGTCCTATATATGAAACTATAAACCTAGGAACCCCTAAAAACCCCAAGAATGTCAATTTAGGTAAGACAGTGTCCAAATAAGATAGGAAATCTTATCGTAAATTGTTTAAATAATATCAATATGTATTTGCTTGGTCGTACTGAGAATTGAAAACTTATTATACTCACATTATCCAACAAATGATCCCGTTAAAATAAGGAGTAAAACCCTTCCAACAAAATCTTAGGAAGTACCACCCATCGCTTGAACCTCTGATGTATCAAGAGCTGAAGAAATCGTTAGATGCTAATATTATCTTTTAGGTTAGACACTACGCTTGGGTAGCCAATATAGTGCATGTCAAAACGAATTATGGGGAGATCCATATGTGTGTGGATTTCAGAAACCTTAACAGAGCATCAGAAAACGATAACTACCCAGTCCCACCCATGGAACAACTCCTACAAACAGTATCTGGATCTGAATTTTTTTCCCTCCTAGACGGTTTCTTGCGATATAACCAGGTCTTGGTTTCTGAAGATGATCGATTAAAAACTACCTTCCAAACCAAGTGGGGAATCTTTACTTATAAACGCATGTCCTTTGGGTTGATTAACACAGTGGAAACCTTCCAGAGGGCCATGGATGTAGCTTTTCGAGGATTGATTAACAAGTGTATGGTAGTCAATTTAGATGACATAACAATATACTCAAAAAACAAGGAAGACCACATTCAACATTTGTCTCAGATGTTTGAAAGGTGTAGTAAATATGGAATATATTTGAACCCTAAGAAAACCATTGTTGGTGTAGAGGAAGGGAAATTATTAGGTCATATTATATCTCAAGGAGGAATTAGCATCCGCCCTGAGTGAATAAAAGAGATATATCAACTCCCCTTTCCACACAATAAAAATGCCATGCAATCCTTCTTTGGAAAAATAAACTTTGTGAGAAAATTTACTCCTCACTTCGTCGAAACTATTAGACCTTTAAAAAAAATGATTCACAAAGATGCATAATTTGAATTGGATGAAGAAAGGAAAGGAGCTTTCAACAACATCAAAACTGCAATATTCCAAGCACCAATGCTACAAAGCCCTGATTTCAACAAATATTTTTTCCTTTATACCTTTGCTTCTGACTAATCCTTGGTTGTAGTACTTACCCAGAAGGATGATGAAAACAATGAGGCACCGGTATAATTTATGACAACTAACCTTCAAGGAGTCGAACTGAACTATCCAACCATAGAGAAACAAGCTTATTTAGTTCATAAATCGGTCAAACATTTCAGATCCTATATCCTGAAGAATCACACTAAAGTCATAGTACCTCACCCCACGGTCAGATCCATATTCACCCAACAAGATATGGGAGAAAGAAGGGGAAATTGGATGGCAGTCATTCAAGAATTTGATCTAGACATAAAACCTACCAAAATAGTCAAGGGTCAAGACTTGTGTAAACTGGTTGTTGAGGCCCAAGTTTTGATCAACGCAGAAGACTCCAGTTGGGAAAATCAATTTTCATTAAGGTGTAGTGAAGCCTTATAAGTTACTCCCAGGAAAGAATCCTAGTACGGAAACATGTATTATCTCCTACACCATGGAACCTATGCAGAAAACCTAAACCCTAGAGAAAGGAGAGCTCTCAGTTTAAATTTTGTTCAATATCACCTCATAAATTATGTTCTTTTCCACGTAAACTATGATGGAGTACTCCTTAGATGTCTTGAACATGATGATGTAGAAAAGGTACTGAGAGAACTCCATGATAGCCCAGTAGGTGGACATTTTGTGGGAGAATCCACGACCCATAAAATATTAAGGGCTAGCTATTATTGTCCTACTTTTTTCACGAATGCTCATGCATATTCCAAGAAATGTAAATATTTTCAATTAAGCGTTGATAGACAAAAGAGGGAAGCCATTACACTCCATCCGGTGACCATATCCAGACCATTCAAACAATGGGGAATATATGTCATAGAAGAAATTACTTCCAATTCATCAAAGCAACATAAATGTATCTTGACTTCCATAGATTATTTTATGAGATGGATGGAGGATATCCCTCTCACGCACGTTAATGAAAAGGTATTAATCCAATTTTTAGAACAAGAGCTAATAACAAGGTTTGGGATTCCCTCTATTCTCGTGTTTTACAATGATGTCTACTTTTTTTCCATTCTCTTGACATAATTCTCCCTAGATAAGGGGATAATAATAAGATTTTATGAAAAATACTATCCGCAATGGAATGGGGTAGCAGAATCAGCTAATAAAAACTTGGTGATAATTAAAAAAAAACAAAATTTGTTGAAAATCATAGGAATTCGCATAATTTTCTTCCTAATTCCCTATGGGTCGATAGAGTAACGCCTAAATAAACAATAGGAAACACTCTATACTTTCTGGTATATGGGGAATAATCCATTCTTCCAAATGGATTGTATCTTCCATCTTTAAAACTTTCTCAGGCATCAGGAGGTCATCCCTCATCTACTCTACAACAAAGGATTGATACCCTTCTCATGTTGGATGAAGAAAGAGAAAAGGATAAAGTTAAGTTCACCACTCATCAACAAGTAGTTAAAATATGGTTCGACAAACATAAGTCCAAAGAAAAAAAAATTGAAGTAGGGGACCTAGTCTTGAAGTGGGATAAAGTAAATGAGTCCAAAGGAAAACACTCAAAATTCCAAAATCTATGGCTTAGACCTTTTTAGGTGGCCAAGAAGATTAGGGCAGGCACGTACAGGTTACAGAATCT
>SNQJ01S0021189.1:44868-84286 GCA_010110895.2 Picea sitchensis | reverse complement strand
TTCTCTTGACCTACACATACAGGAAAAATAAGAGATGTTGGGAAAACACAAATTTTCAAAATCATATTTGTCTGTGTAAGCATACTACCTAGGGAAGCGATGAAATATTTTCCTAGTGGCCTGGTATAGCTAAATGGAAATATGGCTAGTTGGAAAGAATCACATATACCTATGGACAGAGCCAAGGAAATCTCCACCTTAACACTTTCACCTTCTCAAAAAAATACATATCCTCCTCTCTGACTCACTCTTGGTATTTACACCAGAAAAGTATGATCCATAAAAAGAGTGTAAAGTCCAAGAGGGTATGCAGATAATTCCATCGGGGCTATGGGATCTTGCTGGAAGCATAGAAAGGTCTATGATATCGGGGTGACTCCATTGGGGCTATGGATTCTCGCTAGAAGTAGATCAACACCATAAGAAAGGAATGATATCTATATGGACTCATTCCAATGGACTCCCTACCCTACTCTTATCTATAAAGGACATGGATTGTGGTTAACATGAAAGGGGATGGAAAATATAAACCCCATAGGCAAATCTAGATTCATGAACTCGGAAACTTGTGCACACACATATAAAAAAGGTTTTGTTGAAAAGGAATAGAATAAATCCATATGGTTTCTCAACCAATTTCCACAGGATAAGCACAAGGGAAGGTGAAAAGATTATTTTTTCACCTAGAGAATCACCATTTGTTGAGCACTCAACACACCCTAAAAGCCTTTGTGAATTTTTTCTTTTGGGTACAACGTTGTCATTTCCGAATAGAATCAGTTGCGTAAGGATCAATGGATTTTTCTATTATTGTTTTTTATTGTCGATCACATTCGGTTTGGCTTGAATTTTGTTGAACATATTGACATTTGTCTCTAAGTAAACCTGGCATAAAGAATAAATATACACAACTTAATTTTTTTTTATAAAAGAGTCACGCACCAATCGGTGATTCGATGATTCTAGCCTGCGAGAAGGGTTCTCTAAAAATCTTCGATGTATCATCGACATCGGTGAAATTTGAAGGATAAACTGTTAACATAGGTAAAACAAATATCCAATCATCGATCATCGATGTATCATCAACATCGGCAAAGAAGGAGAAAGGGCACGATGACTTATATTGAAAGAAAACCAATGACACCAAAAACAAGCGCTTCTCATGAAAAAAAGTTTAAATCAACCGTCATGTGTTTCATCGCGTAGATAGTCTGTATTTATTGGTTATCACCACGTCATATTTTGATGTTCCAAGTGTCACATCTGTACTTCCATTTTTTCTCTTCCACGTCAGCATTGTATGATAGTTTGGTTTGGCATCGAAACTATTTCCCAGAGGCACCAACGAAACAACGTCAAAGACAATCTATCGAAGTCGATGCACTCATTAATTACTGGAAGATTGCTAGAACACCGAACTTTTGGATTTAGATCGAACCTTTATCGTCGACGCTGATGATTTTTTCTGGTCTGCAATGTCCATTTAACGATCCTACGTATACCCGATGCTGATCATACTAGTCCTGTTGAAGTGAAAAAATTATTGGGGTAATTCAAGGAGATACCTCTAGATGAGTGAAGGAAAAGGTTTGTGATCTATTAGACAATTAATAACTTCATGTAAATGATACAATGACGTCGCACGTCGATCAACTTTTAAAGAAATTGAATTCATCAATGAACTCTAGAAGTAACATGCTCTTGCGCCCCCATCCTATGTTACATTTGATCGTAGGCATGATGTGGATTCTCTTATAGATTGTATAGCTCATATTTGTACTCCTGAATTTAAGACTCGATGCGACAAGGTAGGTATGTTTTAAATTTGCAAATTTTGTTCCCAAGCATGGTATTCCATTCACAAATCACTGATCTCCTAAACAGACAAAGGCACAAGAGAGAGAGAGAGCATCGAAGCGATAACAGGTCATTGTGCCACTTAAATTACCAGTAATACTAGGTTATTTCTTGCAAAGAAGAGGTAACCATGGTATTTATTGTTTACATTTACGATTTATTCGAATAAAACTTGTCTCAGTTGGATTGTAGCTTATTATTTTGTTTTATGCGGGAAAATGCCTCCGCGAAAGCCAACAAATAGAAACTCGCCAATAACGCACAAAATGAAATAATTGGAGATCGACGAAGGGTCAACACAGGTGAGTGCAAGGGAACTTGATTTCATTTCAAAGATAGAGTCATATATCCGAACATCCACCGAGAAATAGTTTCCCAGCCTCCATTGTTCGAGGACACAGAGGCAAGCACTAGATCTAAAGTTATGCTCCCACATTGGGGGGATATTTTTAACAAAATTAGTCGGGAAGATTACCCAAAGTTTACAACTCACAATGACCCAGACGTCAGGGTATTTGATGACCAAGTTTTCCCAAATATTTGGTGATTATTTCTGCACATGGTGGCCTTCTGGACACCAATTTTTCCCTACATTGAAACCCTAAGATGGATAATTGACCACACATACACGTTGAAATGAACGATAAATAATGAGGAGGGTGAATGTGTTGGTATATTTCTTCCAGTAGAGGTACAAAAATACTACAAACTTCGAGACCCATAGGAAACATTGAATACATATTTTGTGGTCGGGTTTTATGAGTTCCATGACACCAATTGGTTACTAGCCTCGTGGTGGAAAGAACATAAAAAAATTCCCAAAAAGGAGAAATGGATAGTACAACATGGTAAACCTCAGAGATCCTTATATATATTTAATGGATTTAATCTGCCAACTGTATGGAGAAAAATATTTTTCAAAGTTTTCAGAGGCGTGGATTCCCTTAGCATATATTGTGGCAATCTTCAGGAGCAGTTTCAATTGGGGAGATATCATTTCCAAGAAGTTGAGTATCAATATCCTACAGGCCCAGACACCAAAAGATGGAGAAACATCAATTTTCTACATGGAATCTTACCTGTTGGATGTAATTTTCACGAGAAACATTTTCGCAGGTATGACTTTGATCTGGCATGTTGTCGAGTTACGCATACATGTTTATTTCAGCATTTTGCAGGTAAATAGGTACAAAACATTTTACGCAATGATATGTGATGAGTTTATAGACAGAGCACATTTTATTATATTTAGAAAAGAATTCCCAAGGCTTTCAGTGGCAGCCAAAACAATGATATCCAAATTTGGCCACTACTATTTTGAAGAAACAAGCACTTGTTTCAGAGTGTTCGGGGCTACTGGTGCACAACACCTACTCCCCGTTCATGTCCCACACTACCTCATATTGGGATAAAGTTTCTACCATACCATCCTAGAAGGCTATAATGCTTCTCAGGTAAATGATAAGAAGAGGGATTTCATACCCTATGGTTTTCATATTGGGTTATATATGGTAAATGACCTTGCACATGAGAAAAAAGAAGGATCGAGTCAACTGGAGTATCGGTTCCCCACACGATGTTTTCGCAATCATGATCGAATGGAATTGGTACTCTAGCACACATCGCAGGTATCTTGATGTTGGCCATACTCCCATGATAGTTTCGAAGATGATATCTTTACCGAGGGCATCCAAGACTAAGAGGAAGTTCTCCATAGAAGGGCTAACCCAAATATGACCAAATTCAAAGAAATGACCATGGATGAACAAGTTGAGACAATAGAGAATACTGCTCAAGAATCCATTAGAGTAAGAGAAGAAAACATAGCAGCAAAAGGTAGAGGCACGGAGAAGGGGGGTATTGTTACTAGCATAAGTCGAGAGAGGTATGAAAATATTAGGAGAAGATCCCCCACTTAATCCTTTGATAGGACCCTTGAGAATTACCCAAAATGATACAAACCACCATGAGGCAGAACTAAATGGATCAAAGGAAGTTACACCAGAAGATATTTTTGAACAATAAAAAACACCAACCCTATGTCACCATAGGAAGGATCGTAGGTGACTACTACAGGTCAGGGAAGGTCAACGATAGCATCAAGTGGGATGATTATGCCTACTATACTCATATATTTAATCACCATATATGACGATGAGGAAGGTTCATGAGCTTCGCACATAACCCCAGTTCCAATCATAGAGGAGGAGGAACCAGGGGAAACATATGTTACAACTTCCGATGATTTGGTCCCAAATAACCAAGAAGGAGACCTGGAAGATAGGAACATTCTTGACACTGTATTTCTCAATCAACTAGGAACACAACCTCAGGATGATATCACTAAGAACGAATTGGATATAGGTGAACAAGAAGAAGGAATTGGGAAGCCATAAATTGACATCCCAATGGCCGAAATCTCAGCTAATATCGATCCTTCACCTACTTCCCCATTTAGGACAAAGAATCTGTCATCCTATGAGGACCAGTAGAAGGCCAAGTCACCAGAACATATAGGAAATTCCCCTACTAGGGAAATAAGAGAACCTACCATGGAACACCTCTATACGGTGGGAATCCTAATAAATACTCTTCCCTATGGAGAACAACAGATTCTTGAACCAATAGACAAATTCGTCGATATACCAAAAATTGTTTATGAGCGGAAAAGGAAAGTTTTGATGAGAAGAATAGTTAAGAAAAGGAATCTCATGCTCAATAGCACACTTTTCATAACCATAGAGGATACATTGTTTGAAATAGAATGTGATAAGATGGATGATCTATTCATAGCACGGATGGCCATAACTGATGCCACTTTAGAAAAGGAAAAAAGGGATGAAAGGGAGGTAGCCCCCATGAATAAAGAACTCAACCATATGCGACATCAAGAAGAGTATTACCAAAAATCAACATAGGCAATGGTCCTATTGAAGTGTGAGTTTTGAGAGATGTACGCACAATTCACAAGTGAGAGAGACCTCTTCACTGCTCACATAGCTGATTTCTAAGAAGATACCCTTGTGGGGATGGAAACCTGTAAAGACATGCAACGATGGTATGAAAAGGAACATCAAGCCAAAGAGAGGATAGGATACATTAGTGAAGTACAGAAGGGTCAAGATACAAAAGAGAATGGCATCCAAGTATTGATGGACAACAACATCACCCGAATAAGGAAGGCAACTGAACATTGGGTAAGCATGGTCTAGGAACCCCGGAAGAAAATGCAGTAAAGATGAGAAGAGTGTGAGAAATTTTGGGAGAAAATCAATCAGAAAATGAGGAATATCGACTTGATAGAGTTTGGTCCACTAGAGGATTTCACTGATTTACGTAACATAGTTAAGCGACATGCAGAGCAAGACGACACATGTGAAAAAAATATTTTGCAGGTTTAAAGTGTGATCCCGTGCCAAGTGAATAATTTCATGGAGCCCCTGATTAAAGCTCTCACATTCTTACAGTGCATGAGTGTTAAACTAATCAAGTACAAAGAATGAGCAGTGGAGATGAAGGAGGTCCTCTCCGCTCCGATGGATCAACACAGGTTACCTTATGCAAATACATGTGAAGATCTCTTCTGCAGGTGGTTGGAGTATTAAAGGAACAATCCATGTTGGAACTCAACCAAGTTTTGAGAAAATTTTGTTCATATTTGGCCCACTTTTGGACTTCAACGCATTGGTCGAAGAAGGAGCACCTAGGAGGAGCTGAGATTGAGGATCTCACCTAATTTTTAGGGTTAGGGTTTTGTAACAGGTTTTGGGATGTCGACCCATGGGTTTTTCCCATGCTTAGGCCTTATTGTAAGGTTTTGTAAAAGTATAAATAAATAAGAATGTATTGTATAAGTAGCAAAGTGAAAGTAGTTCGAGTTTCTTTGTGCAAAGTAATGTATGTGTGTTAAGGCTTTGTGCTCCATAGAGAGTTGGCTCTATGCATTGACCTAGTTTTGGAAGGAGGATATAGTGCTTAGTGCACAGATATCTGGTATGGTGCGAAGATCGACTCTATGGCTTAGTGTACAGGAGTGATTGAATGTAAGAAATCGACAGATAATAAAGAGGCGAAGCTGTTGGTGGACGTAGTCCCACACTGGGGTGAATCACGTATATCCGATGTCTCCTTCTTCTTCTTTTTTTGTGATATTTATGTTATGAATATTCCTAATGTTTTGATTATGATGTATAATCGATAGATCCTTTGTTTCTTCAATTCTTTACTTGTGTTAAGGGTAAATGAATGTTAGATCCAACTCGTGATGCTAAGTGCTAAGTTCTCAGGGTATACTTTCATTTTTTGTTACTGCGTCGATATATCCTTGGTTATGTTATGTGGTTTTAATAGGGTTAATAACTAATGCATGTCACTTCCTAAGCGTTAATAGAATATTTTGCGAAGTAATCTTATCACAAATATGTGTCCCAGCCTAGTTATAGACACTTGCTTCCTATAGACACCCTGCTTCCACCTTGGGTGAGACTTTGCCTGTTTCGCAGGTGTTACCAAAAGGGCTGGTAGTTGGGGTTTTTTTGGTGCGATGTTAAGTGTTGAACCCTGGTTCTTCCCCTGTAACAAAAAAAGGTTCTGTTGTCAAGGCCTGAAACTGTGATTTTTGGGCACTGAAGTAAAGAAAAAGAGAATCTCTATGCATAGATTTGTTGTTGAAGTGCGCAGTACTCTACTTGACTTGTGAAGCTTTGTGCTAAGAAAGTAAGTTGATCTGAAGAAAAGAGGTAAGATCCTAAAGAAGCAAGATTTGTGCCTTGGTAAGAGAAAGATAAGTGGAATTTTTTGTTTTGAAAGCATGAACATAAGTATGTTTAATAGATTTTGTCCTAGTCTGAAGGCTACGGCATAGTCAAAAGAAAGAGTTGATTTGAGTAAATTTAATTCAAATGAACAAAGATATGTTAGTCCTATGCATCAAAAGAGTTTTTGGACTGATAATTGGATGCAGTAACCTAGAATTTGTTTTTGCAGATTGCAGGTCCAGCACTATGATCATAGGGGAAGTGCGCAGTATAGAAAAGGTTGGGGAACATTTAAAAGAAAAAAAGGATTGACATTGTGTTATAATTTTAGAAGGCTGGGACATCTTGCTAAGGAATTTCTTGAGGTAGGCCCTATTTTTCTTTGTTGTAAGGTTGTTGGTAATGAGGTTGAGGATTTTCCAAGGATTATTGCTAAAGTTGAAGGGATGAACATAAGACAAGAAAAATATGAAGAAAGTCAAGAGACTAAGGGCATGTTAGAAATTCATAAAGAGAAAGGGTTAGAGGAAGTTTAGACTACATTATTACAGTGGAAATAAATGATGGATGTTCATAAAGATGTCAATTTACCAGAAAGATTGAAAGCAAAACAACGCATAAGTGAAAGAATAAAAGACTTCGACATAGACTGTGTCTTGGATGAAGAAACACAAGTAAATATTATGACGAAAGAACTTGGGAAATTTTGAGAAAGCCTATTGTGGTACCTTCGTTGGGGAGGATAGGATTGTTTAAGGGAAAGATGATAACCTTATGGAAAAGATTTACTAATGTACCTATTATTGTTCATGGAACATCGACTGAAGAAGAATTTGAAGTGATTAGGTTTGTTGGGGACAACGCCCCTTTCCCACTACTGTTAGGTAAGACTTGGATTGAAAAGGATCACATAAGAAGGAAAGTAGAGGAAGAAGCTACATAAAAGAAAAAGAAGGAATTAAGGGATTTCATAGCTAGGAAAATAGACCGACTAATAGAAGAACAAGAGGATAAGTCGAAGCAACAGAGAAAAGTAACAATGCAGGAGAGACAGAAAGAAAAAGAATTAGATATCAAGGTAGAAATAATACAAGAAGGCTTGAATGAACTATCTATCCAAGATAGAAGTATTCCCACTCGAGAAGTGTTAAGAAAAGGGATGTTAACTTTAGAACCTTTGAAGGTACCTCAATAGTGCGAAGCCACTACGCTAGGGGAAGATAAGAATAAAAATGGAAAGAGGATTCTAGAAACAGTTAAAAAGAATCAGATCACAGGAAAGAAGGAAAGGAAGCTCAATAAAAAGAAGGCTAAGTTGGAAAAGCTACAAGAAGTTACAAAAACCATATGGAAGACTTCGAAGACTGGAACCTCGCAGGAGGCAAGCTCACAGGATTTGAACCTTGTTGGAACAACAGGTCCGTGCAGAATTGGACTTTGCCCTGGAAAATTTATATGACCATTGGAGGCACCCCGACCATTAGAATGACACTCTAGAACGGTTAGAAAACACAGTTATGGGGTTATGGACCACTTTTGGACATTGAGACCATGCCATAGCAAATATATTTACATTAACAGAAGCATTTCATGGTCGTTGGAAGATCTGTCATGATACCACACTTATTTAACTCGTCGTTCGTTGCACTGGGACCACTTTTTTCTACCCATGATTGAATGAGCTAAGAATATAATTGTTTGAGTGTCGAGTCGTGCTATCTGAAACTAGACCCTGCCTGTATGTTTGTCTACCTCGCCTGTCTGTTAAAATCTAGGATTTCGAGCGAACCTAGCAAATTGGAGAAGTCTCTCTAGGAAGCTATTAACAAGCTAATGGCCAACAAACCAATATCTGAAGGTATCAAGGTGTTGTCGACTAGGGGTTTCCAGGATTCCCCTTCGACCGGACGTCGTTCCAGCCGTGTCAACCTTGTAACTGAACAACGGAGCAAGAACCGTGGTGATCTGGATAACATGAAGTAGATCCTGTCGATCCTACTTGATTATATTCCTCCTCTAGTTGGCATTGTTAACCGCAATAGTATCCCTCGAGATTTTGATTACTCCATATTCACTACATACATTTCTAAAGGAATTCGCATAGTCGGGAGTCAGTTAGGACAGATCCTGTTGTTGAAGAACAATGACTTTGACTTAGGATATCGGAAGAACTATGCCATGTTATCTCCTCACCGCTATTTAACGAACACAACTAGAAAGAAACCTATCCTTGTCTCATATCCATGGATTAATGGGTTGGCATAGTCCATCGCGTTGAACGTGATTGAGATCCCGCATTTTGGCCGACACCAGGGGGTTAATGCTTGCGTTAAACTCCTTTTGTCATGGTATCATGGAGGATATCTATGGCTCGAAAGAAGGATTACTGTGGATCCGACACTGATCCACCAGATCACAGGTTTAATTGTAAAGGGTCATGAACCACAACAGGTTTATCCAAGGAAGGTTGCAGACCGATCTTTGGCGCAGCGCATCAAAGAATGTTATGGAGAGGTAGAAAAAGGAAAGTGAGGTTACAAGGTAGCCTCTATAAAGGATGGCGCAGTGCACCTTTCTTGTCATCTCTTATCTGGAAAGCTAGTACGAAAGAACCACCCCACACAGGTCACTGGATTCATGGTGGACCTCACAGGAAAGTGTGCGGAGGGAATGCAGATGAACTAGGAAAACTACCTCTTCAATGAATTAGAAAAGGATTTTCGCGAAGCCTAGGACTTGGGATATGAATTCCATTACAATTGGTTGATCATTTTGATCGCATTTGTCACTTGGAAATTCCTAAAGGAGCCACTTTCCCAGAGATTGAACCTTCGGAGCCCTTGGTCGCTCAGTTTCCCACCCTTTGGTATACCAACGACATGATGAAGCAATGGCAATCTAATGTCGTCTTTGATGGATATTACCAGTAGTTGAAGGTCTCCATTGAATCATTCTCGCGTATGACACAGTGTACCCTACTCCAGTACTGACCCATAGCAAATTTTCAAGTTGATCCCCATTTCATATACATCATTGTCCAAAGATATGAGAACAAGGAAGAATTACAGTCATACTACAAGCTGACAGATGAAGATATGGAGCAGATTACAAAGGAATGGTTAGAGGAATTTCTTGTACATGTTTCCAATGTAGAGTTATCCGACACTGACACCATAGGAATCCCCATAGTTACACAAGTTGAACATGTAGGATAGTCTAATGGGACGAAGAAGAATAAAATGCAGGATGAAGTCCAGGACACAGAGAGTGACGAAGAGGAAAAAACTTCTGAAGATAACGGGTCTGGCTCGCCAGGAGGAGGAGATGAAGGAGAAGAAGAGGAAGGAGGAGGAAAAGCTACCACCCCTCCACCTGAATATCCCCCTATTGGGACAATGACATCGTAGAAAAGGAAGGTTTCTCCAAAGAAACCCTAAGAAAGGAAGAAGACGTGTGCTAATAAGTTACAGTTGGAAGCCACCCTCACGGATGATGACATCATCCTGGTCCACAGAGCTATGGAGGACGCTTATGAGGAAATATTACAGAGATATAGGGAGAAACATGAGGGTTTATATGGAAGGATTGAGAGGGAATTGAAGGAAGTACAACAATTTGTTCGCTTGGTCCGCGTAGTACCTACTGCGCTGTCTGCACCTTCCTCATCACAAACTACCGAATTAGGGGATGAACCAACCCAATTGAGAAGGCGTGCGGATGAAACAAAAGCTTAGTTCTAGACAGATGAGGAAGATAAGGAGAAGGCTATAGAAGGCTTGCAAAAGGAGAAAGACAAAGCCCTAGTAAAATTAAGAGTAGCGTAGGACAATGTAGCTTCCCATGAAAGAGACAAAGAAGAGCTTCAGGCGAAGTTTCAAGAGGAAAAATACCAGCTACATAGAGAAAAAGAGAATTTTCTCACAGAGAAGGCTATGGTCAAAGAAGTGGTAAGTAAAGCATGTGGCTCTATTCCAGGATTGACACGAGAAGAGAAATATTCAGTCCAAGCTCAAGTAGTGAAGCTCGGAGAGACCCTCCAGCAGCTTCATTCTAGGATAACAGAATGGGAGGCCCAAACAGTACCGAGCACCCCGCAGGAGGTGCATGACCAAAGGGAGGAGACCGCTAAGAACACAATAGAAAGTATAAGATCCCTCACCTCAGAATGAAAATAGTTAACTGATAGAAGTGCCTAGACATATGAACGCCTCACCAAGGATCTAGAGCTAAGTAAGTTGGAAGCGCAGTTACAGGAGGTGCAGCAGAAAGAATTTTCATTACAAGCACATATGAATCTTCTCACAATAGTAGAAAGGATGAAGAGATCCTAGGAGCAGCACAAGGTAAAGAAACATATTACTTCCCTTCAGGGTAAGGTAATGGAAGTAACGCAGAAGCTACAACTTGTGCGGGATGAAGCCTGTAAGGTGTTTGAGGAGATTGATGGACATTGCTCACAACTAGATGAAGTGGTTGTAGTAGTAGAACATCACCTAGAAGGGCCTGTTGCAGAGCATACAATCCAAGAGCTCGTTGAGCAGGAGGCTTAGGTAAGGTAGCAAGTCGAAGAAGCTCGAGTTAAGCTCGAGGATTTCGAGGAAGCATTTTCTAGACCTAAGTGACTTGAGACGAGTCATAGGTGAGTTTTGTGGGCCTGTTGGACCTCGACCAAGTTTTGAGAAAAATTTGGTCAGATTTGGCCCACTTTTGGACTTCGACACGTTGATCAAAGGAGCACCCATATAAAGCTGAGATCGCGGATCTCACCTAATTTTTAGGGTTAGGGTTATCTAATGGGTTTTGGGATGTTGGCCTATGGATTTTTCAAATGTTTAGACCTTATTGTAAGGGTTTGTAAAAGTATAAATAAAGAAGAATGTATTGTAGAAGT
Source organism: Picea sitchensis (assembly GCA_010110895.2). Lineage (NCBI taxonomy): Eukaryota > Viridiplantae > Streptophyta > Pinopsida > Pinales > Pinaceae > Picea > Picea sitchensis. The sequence continues at coordinate 72,781 of SNQJ01S0021189.1, read as the reverse complement.
GGTGAAGTGCAAGTAGTTCATGTTTCTTTGTGCAAAGGAATGTATGTGTGTTAAGGCTTTGTGCTCGATAGAGAGTTGGCTCTGTGCACTGACCTAGTTTTGGAAGGAGGATATAGTGCTTAGTGTGTATATCTCCTGTCTGGTGTGGAGCTTGACTCTATGGCTTAGTTCACAGGAGTGACTGAATGCAAGATATTGGCAGATAATAAAGAGGTGAAGCGATTGGTGGATGTAGCCCCACACTGGGGTGAATCACATATATCGAGTGTCTCTTGATTTTCTTTGTGCTCTGTTGTTTCCATTATGAATCTTCTTAGTGCTTTGATTATGATGTATAATATATAGATCATTTGTTGCTTCAGTGCTTTACTTTTGTTAAGGGTAAATGAATGCTATATCTAACTCGTGTTGCTAAGTGCTAAGTGTTAAGTGCTCAGGGTATATTTTCATATGTTGTTACAACGTCAATCTATCCTTGGTTATGTTCTGCAGTGTTAATAGGGTTAATAACTAATTCATGTCACTTCCTAGGTGTTAACAGAATATTCTGCGAAGTACTCTTATCACATATCTATGTCCCATCCTGGTTACAGACACCTGCTTCATGTAGCCCCCCTGTTTCTACCTTGGGTGAGACTTTTCCTGCTTTGCAGGTGTTGTCGAAACGACCAGTAGTTGGGGTTTTGTTGGTGCATTGTTAAGCATTGAAACCTGGGTCTACCCCTGTGCCAACAATACACTTCATTAAAATGAAAATTTTGTCTAAAGAGAGAAAAAAGAGAACTGATAGATCAATTCTACCACGTGTCGTTTTCTTGACTTAACACAACTCTAGTAGTTGTTTTTAGATTGGTTGTTTTTATAAATAAGATAGTCAACCTTGTGTTACTGGTCGATGGTTTTGGAGAGAAATGTGTTTTATGGAATATTGTAAAATAATTATTTATGTGCAAGTTATTTTAATTAAGAACTTATGATTAGAACCAAAGACACTTCTTTCATCTTAGGTGTGAATGTGATTGGACCGAGGGGGATTATCTCTTTCTTTGAATTCAATAATTGTTGTTGTATTGAGTAAGATTTGATGTATATTTTATTTAAATTATCTTATAATGTTGCGACAGTTCTTTTATTCTGATTGATGAATAGAAATCGATTGTGTTAACATGTGATTGATAGTAGAGCATTGAAAATTACTTTTCTTGCACTAACTTCTAGTTACGTATATATTTTATTTCTGTAATTGTTATCTCAGACAATGTTGAATATATATAAGTTAAAATGGCATTATTTCTAGTTTGAAGTATTTTAAATCTTCTTTGTCTGCATGCTAAGGTATAAACGTTATCCAAAAACCCAACTTTCTACAACATATATTAACTTCCCTCTTCCATTTAGTTTAAGCTCCATATTTCATTTTTCACAAAATGTTATAAAAGAAACAGAAAGAGAACTGTATAACCTGAGGAAAGGTTTTTCATAGAAAATAAATATCTATCAATCACGATTAAATCCCATCGATATTCTATCCAGATCACAAATTTGGAGAACCTTACCACTCATCAAACGCTTACAAGTCTAGTTGGGTCTCTTAAGAAGGTTTGGTTCATGTTGTTGAATTAAAAGTATCTCGGACCCCTCAACAGAATTGGCGCTAGAAGTAGGGCCTGAAAAAAATGTATGGCTAGAAATATTTATGATAATATATTCCTCAAAGCTATAGATTCAAAATATCCCACATGCATGGCTAGTCCTTCTCAAGAAAACCCACATACAGAGAGTACTCCGACTATGAGTAACTCACCTAAAAATGAAGAGGAAGCACACATGTACCCTGAAATACCTTACGCTCTTCCCCATGAAGAGTTAAATAAGTTCATAGGAATCACCAGAGCTTATCCCCGATAGATCGAAGCATTACCTTTAGCTCCTTTACTTCCTCAAAAAAAAAAAAAATAGACAAATTGGTGACACCCCTGACCAAGTATTCATTCACATGGTAGAAGAACTGATAGATTTTTCCCTCACAAAGACCGAAAAAACCCTTAATCTGATACCTGAAACACCAGTAGGTAACTACTCTAAACCTAACGATTCTAAATCTGAATAAGGGTCCAACTCTGATCACTCAGGTTCATAATTAGAAGACATGGGGGGGTAATAATGATAACTATGGAGAGGGGGGAAATAAACCTCACGATAACCAACCATGGTTGGAAATATATTCTCTAGAAATTCCAGGATGAATGCATAACCTACCCAGACATCTTGAAAAGCTACTTCCCAAATTTGATCCTGAAACCTATGGATTGCATGAAGATCATGTTAAGAAGTTCATACTATCCATAAGTTTGATGAATGTAGAACACAAATATGTGGTTGTATATTTTTCCCTTATACCTTTCAAAATTCATCTTCCACCTGGTATTTCAACCTATCGGTTGGTTCCATAACTAGATGGACAAAGTTTCAAAAGGATTTATTAGACAAATTTTCCGAAAAAACAACTAGAGGAGCTTTAATGGCTGAAATTTTCACCGCCACTATGAATCCAAAAGAAAACATCAAATATTTCAACCAAAGTTTCACCACCATTTTGAACAAAATCCAACCCGAGGCTAGACCTACTCCAGAGATACAGATTGAATTATACACTAATACTCTCCCAACTTTTATTTCTATGTTCGTGAAAAGGGCCACCAAGAATACTCTAGTTGAAAATTTTGAGGAAGATAAAATGATTGAGTTCGAAATGAAAGGATGCAAATAGGTTCATATCTCACTAATAAATAAAGAAACCCAACCTCCACCCAAGAGGGGGATTTTTTTTACTAGACCCTCGGGAAAAAAAATAGAACAAGGTCCCAAAAAAGAGGGAGGGGACATAGAAAACCTACAACAGATGATCAAAAAACTTTCCAATAAAATCCTAGATATGAAAAGGAATGTTGGGGAAGGAAACCAAAACCAAATACCTTATAAACCCTTTTTTTAAATGAACCCACCCTTCAAAGCCATAGAACCTCCTCCAGCCAACCTAAACGTCAATTTAGGGAGCGTAGAATCTGACTCATTGTGTACATATCACCAAGAAAAAAATTCAAAAAAGGATTTCCCTCAATGGTTGCATGTTATGAATCTAATGGCTAATCGATTCCTAGACGAATGTTCTCTAACTGAAAAACCCAGTGGATCGACAATAAATGTCACTGATCAATAAATTCAAGAGCCACTTGAAGAGACAACCATGTTGTTATGGGATTCCAACCACCTGATACCTTTAAACGATGTTGTTGAGGTGCAGGGACCCCCCGCTGAATTTCTAGTTGTATAGACGCAAAGTAAAAGTCAATCGATCCAAATTAATCTCACCACTACTCAATCATCTAGAGGGAATCAAGTGACCGACCACCCAAACCACTATTTTCTTCCCAAAGAAACCCCAAAAATATACACACATGGGAAGCACCTAAGATAGACTACAATGTAGTAGAAGACTTGAAGAAGATTAAGGCTAATGTGGCTGTCATGGACATCTATAGGACCCCTCAACAAAAGGATTTTTTGTTACAGATCTTAAAATTAATAGATACCCCTATAACAAACACTGATCAAAGAAATGTCCCATCTCCCATAGGTTTAAAAAATAAGACAAGTGTGAATTATTTTTCTTTAAACAAAAGAGGAAGGCCTTTTCTTCATCCTTTCCTCTTGACATTTGAGGCTTTTAACAGAAATATACATAATTTCCTAGTCGATTCAGGGGCATCTTCAAATTTCATGTCATTGTCAATATGAAATAAATTGAATGCAACCCCACTAAAAAGTGATAAGCACGTTATACAACTAGATAGGAATCAGGTAAAGGTCATTGGGTAACTGAAAGATGTCATGATCAAAATTGCTACACACCCCAAATTTGTTCAAGTAATTGACATAATTGTGGTAGACAACCTGGAGGCTTATGGAATGCTACTTACTCGAGACTGGTATGAGAAATTAAACTGATACTTTAATACCAACTGGCTCACCTATGGTTTCCATTAAAAGGACATCCAAACATGATTAGGATAGACAGAGAATGATACCTCAAACATATCGTCATTGATTTAGAGTCCCCAAATGAAACTTCATCAACAGATTTCCCTTTGTTAGGAAACTACTCATGTCATTATGATTTCGGTAATTTCACCCCTCACATGTCTGCCATACTTTCCACACAAAAATAAAAAATTATTTTTCAAATATACTTACTAGCAACCGCGGAAGAAAGCATCCTCTATCATGATTCCCCGACAGGAGTAACAGATAAAGAGGTTGAAATTAAAAAAAATAACTAGACATGAAGAAGTCAGAACTTTTCCTCCCCAAATTTGGACGTTGTACTTTGATGGCTCTAGATCGCAAGAAGGGTCGGGAGTGGGATGCATCCTCTTTGACCTAGAGGGGAAATGAAACTTCTTATGTTGCAGATTAGAATTTGAAAGCACTAATAACACTGATGAATATGAATCTCTAGTCCAGGGACTAAAGAAATCCATCGAATTAAACCTCAAGGAATTGAAATATTTTAGAGACTCTGAAATTATTGTTATGCAAGTGAATAATACTATCCATTGCAATTCACCTCACTTAATAAATTACCAGCATGAGGTACATAGAATAATAGAAAAAATTTAGGCCTTCAACATTATCGTTGTTCCCAGGATAAAAAATACCCTTGTTGATTAGCAAGAAACTACAACCTCAATATTATTGATCCAGGTGGATATTGGTGGCCACCCACCTTTTCCAACTAGCTCAAAACAATTTTCTAGCAATTTTGGTAGTTTACTATTTTTAGCAGTTTTTCACTTTTGGAGCCGTTTTGAGGCCCTAAACGATGTTTTTTGGGAAAACAGTGAGAAATATGAAACTTAATTCTATATCTCCACCACAATGAATCTCCTCGACGATACCTTTCTAACGGGCTATCATATGCCTAAAAATGAGATTGTATGCAAAAGTTATGACCCTGGGACGTTGATGTACTAACTTACCCAAACGGGGCCCACGTGACTTTTGGTGATTCATCTCCTAGGGCTAGGTTTTTGGATGTATAGGGTTTTTGGAATTCTTTTTTATTGTAAAAAGGCCTTCAAAGCCTCATTGTAATCATCTTCTTGCAAAGGAGCGCATTCTTCACATCTCTTCTCAGAGATAAGCCTCCACCATTCCAGCAAGCTTGTTTCTGCTGCATTTTACAGTTTCATCTTATTTCCTTATTGAATAGAAAACCAGTTTTACTGTATATCTGTTATTTTTTGTTAAGCACCTGTTAATACTCTATATTCATTTTGTTTTTCTCACAAAATATGGATTTGTGTTATCAGAGCGGTCTACTCCTTGTCGTCTTAATGCATGTCCCCAACGAGGTCGGAGTACAAAGAGTTGATTCTCGAGCTCGTTTCTCTTGAGGACAAGGGATATCATATTCCCAAGAGACCTCTCATGGAAGGATAAAATAAATATGATGAGACAGGAGATCCTTTCAAACTATTGATTGAATAATCCCTCATGCAACAAAGGAATGAGATGATGGATAGTTCCGCGCAAATCCTTCGGCGGCTACCAACATGGTATACATCTTCTTCGAGCGAAGGCATCCCCCCATTCAAGGTACAAATAAACTTAGATATTCCTATATTTGAAGTTAATATAGATGCAGATGTTGTAGACAAGTGGTTAAATCTACTAGAAGGGTATTTTTCTATCCATAACTTTTCGAATAGAGAAAAGATTACTTTTGCACTCCTCAAAGTCGATCCCCATCTCAAAGATTGGTGGGAAACTTTCTGTGAGCAAAAGGAAATAGAGGAACCCTCATTATTTACAGTCACGACCACCTGGGAATCCTTTAGGGATGATATTAAGGAACAATACTACCCTGTCGAAAGTTATGACGACTTGTATACCAAATGGACCACATTGCGGCAAGAAAGAGACCAAGCAGTGACATATTTCATAAACATCTTCCATACCTTGTGCACCAAGATGGGTATCAAAGATTCGAAGTGACATATGGTGCTCTAGTATCGTGGTTCTCTACATAGATACATCAATACCGAAATGGAATTTCTGGACATCTCATCCTTGGGCGTGGCCTACTGATATGTCGTCAAAATCGAGTAGAAGCTCAAACAAAACATGCAGCAATTTGGGCCTGGGAATCCCTCTCAAAAAAATTCAGGAAAGGGCGTCCCCAACCCATAGAAAAAAGGACAGATAAAATATGGACAGTATCAGGACAACCAGTCCAAGCCGTAAGAAAAGAAGGACACCAGAAATACAAAGAAAGATACTGGGAAGTGGTGCTACTTCCATAAGAGCCCTTGGCATAACATTATTGACTGTCGCTCAAAGCAGTCGTTGGTGGCCGAAGTGAAATCATATGAATCAGATGCGGGTTATGACTCTGAGCCAGAACCATAAAGGGGAAGACAAATCATTGACATGGAACCTAGTGCCACCATTGCTACCACCAAGCTCCATCCTGATGAGCCAGACGAGCCATAAGAAGGAGAGAACCTCTTCCATTCACATATGTGGGTAAAACGAACCCTGCTCCACTTCATCGTTGATAGTTGTAGCCAGAATAACCTCACATCAATAGAGGTTGTCAATTAGTTGGCCCTGGATAGAATGCCTCACTCACAACCCTACACCATTGGATGGCTCTACCAAGGAAGCAATCTCCACGTCAGCCAATAATGTCGACTGTTGTATGACATCAAGCCCTTCAAAGACGAGGTATTGTTTTATGTTTCTCCTCTCGAAGTTTGTGATGTTACTTTGGGCCAACCTTATTTATGGAAATGTCATGTTGCATATGAGTATAGGCCTCATAGTGTTATTATTACTTTGAAAAGGAAATTGTACAGGATACCCGAGGTATTCCCACCTAGTGTTATTTCCTTGATCTCTGCTAAGAAATGCAGGAAGGTCATCTCTCAGATGGGGAAGTTTGTCTTCTTCATGATTCACTCTTAGAATAAGAGAAATATCACAGCCACATCCAGGGTCTTTGTGGACAACCTCTCCACACAGCAGAAGCAAATAGATAAGGTCATTGAATAATACTTGGATATCTTCTCCTCACCTACCGAGGTACCTCTACACTGTCAGGTCAAGCACCCCATCAATCTGACCCCCGACGCACCACTGCCCAATGGGCCAATCTATCGCCTCTCTCTATTAGAGAATGAGGAGATCAAGTGACAGATCCAAGAACTGCTCCACAAGTGGCACATCCGTACCAACTCATCACCTTGTGGGAGCCCAATCATGCTAGTACAAAAGAAATATGGAACCTATCGACTCTACATTGATTATTGGGCTCTAAATAAAATCAAAGTCAGAAACCGGTACTCGATTCCCTGAATCGATGACCTCCTTGATCAACTCACGGGGACCAAATACTTTAGTAATATTGATCTGAAGTCTGGCTACCACCGGGTCCCGATAGAATAGATAGATGTATGGAAGACTGCCTTCAAGTCAAAGGAAGGAATTTTTGAATGGATGGTCATGCCCTTTGGTTTGACAAATGCTCCAACCATTTTCATTAGGATGATGGATGATATCCTGCGACCATTCACCAATACTTTTGTAGTGGTTTATCTGTATGACATTCTCATTTACAACAAGACTTGGGACGAACACTTGTAGCATATTCAACAAGTTTTGCACACCCTGTGGTAGCACAAGCTATACGCCAACTTGGAAAAATTCTCCTTTCGCATGGAAAGGGTCCATTACATGGGCTACATCATTTATCAGCATGGCTTACATGTGGATCCAGCCAAGATCCAAGTCATCTGTGACTAGACAACCCCAACCACAGTCACTGAGCTTCAGATCTTCTTGGGCCTTGCCAATTTCTACCGCAGGTTCGTGTTGGGATTCTCCCATATTACATGGGCCCTCAGCCAAATAAACAAGGGTGGTGGTAAGGATAAATTTGTGTGGGGCCATTCCCAACAACAATCATTCGATGATTTGAAGCAGTGCTTGTTCTTAGCCCTAGTACTTTCACTACCAGCCCTGCAACATCCCTTTGAGATCGAGAAAGATGCTTTAGACTATGTTGTGGGCGTCATTCTCACTCAGCACAACCACCCTGTGGCCTATCATAGTGAGAAACTAGCAGATGTTTTCCATAAGTACCCTATTTATAAAAAATAAATGTACTCCATTGTGAAAGCCTGCCGCCAGTGGATACATTACATTCTTGGGAAGGAGACAGTCATCCACATTGATCATAAGCCACTGTAGTTCATGCAGACACAAGGAAAATTGCAGAATGACCACCATCAAAAGTGGTCTGCATACTTGTAGCAATTCCACCTCAACATAAAGTATAAAACATGAAGCACCAATCGTGTTGTTGATTACCTCAGTAGACATCCAGTCGCGACACTCACCACGGTGCTAGACTCATGTGGCCATGAGACCTCTGCATGGCCCCAGCTCTATGATACAGACTTGGACTTCACCACCACCTACCAAATGTTGGGTGCAAATGTAGTTGTCGATAATTTCCATATTCAATATGGGTTGTTGTGTCTTCTGGGGCATATATGTGTACCATCAAGTTTTTCTCGCAAGTTTTTTGGGCCAGGCTTCTGCAAGTTTTTCTCGCACTTTTTCTAGTTTGCGTTGGGAGAGGATTTTGTCATGTTTTTCCTCCATTCTACATGTTTGTGCATATAGTTGTTCTTTCCTGGTGAGCTCAGCTGAGATCTCAGTGTCCTGGAGCCTTTTCTCTAGTTGGTCTATGGAGGCTCTGATTATTCCAAACAACTGTGATGCAGACCACTGTACCAGGTTTGTAGATGATGGAGTGGCATTAGTGGGTGCTCTCCGCTGGAGTGGGAATCCACTTCCTGTTGAATGGTTTGAGTGAGTTTCTACCTCATTCTCTGTGGGTGGTGCTGGTGAAATCCTTAATCTTAGGTCTGTGGGTAAGAGCGTCAGAACCTCGGTTCTAGTTATGAAAAGATGCATCAATTATACACATTGATGGGGGTTCTGGAGAACTTTCACCATATGTGCTTGCATAGAAGTCCTATCCGACTCGGTTGTTGATTCTGGCTCACTGTGTGCATCTGGTATCTTTGTGTCTTCCGGTGCTTCTGCATCATGCATCGTGATTTATGGGGCATACTCACCCTTGGTTGGTGAGGGGATTTGCAGGTTGTGGTCAGGTTCTAGCTCTTCTCTGGTTCTGGCGACTTCTTCCTATGTTTTCGACTCGGGTTTATGTTCCTGGGTGTTTGGGTTCAGGACATCCATCCTCATGGGCTTCTCTGATGCTTTAGGGTCCGGGTCGGGGATTTATGAACTGGGCCTGGGGGGTTCTCTAGTTATCTGTGGGGTTCATCGTTCCTCTGTCTTTGGTTGGTTGAGCTGCATCGACTCTAAGTCTATGGTCGGATATGGGATGGAGGTGAGGAGGTTTGGTAATTGGAGTGGTGGGGGTTTCTCAATGATGAGTGTAGGCGGAATTATTTTACGGTCCAAGTCATCTTGGATGTCAATGATAGTTGTGTCTTTCATCATCGCGTAGGTCCGGGGAGGGACAGGTGCAAGGTTTGTGGGTTTAGGGGTTTGTTCAGTGAGACCCCCATTCTAGGCCTTTTCCCCATCGATTCAGTGGCAAGCATAGTGCCCAGCATCAGGTTGACCTGCGCACCTGATAACATGGCATTGGTTGGCAACTGTCGGGGGGGCAATCTTTTCCTCCACTCCAGCTGTAGTGTTTCTTCTTCCTCTTCTAAGTCTGTGTCTGTCAAAGCATCTGGCTTCTTTGTCTCAAGGCCTAAGCTCAGTCCCTCTCCTTCTTCCTTTTCTTTTTTCTTGCACAGCTCCGCAGGAAAAATGTAGTGCATTCTTGATTTTTGATGGCCTCGTTTGACTCCTAGCTATGAAATGACTTCTTTATCTAAGGTGTCCTCATCCAAATAGAATGGTAGCATCAGTGTGTGAAAATTTTCCCTGCTAGCATGCCTCGGCCAGACGAATGTGTTGTGCTAGTTCATGTTGAATGCAATATTCCTCATGTTGTTATTGAGGATCTCTTGTGGGATGCGTAGCCACTGTGTTGTGTATATCATAGAATTATACCATTTGGAGAATGTTGCATTGTTGAGTGTTGTGTTCTTTGAGTCTGGTCTGGCTTGCCATGGCTCAAACATTTTCAACAGGTGCCCTTTATTTGGTATTGTCGGTTGTCTGCCCATTGGTGACTGCCATTTGAGCATTGTGAATTCCAAAAGTAGGTATCCATAGGTAAAGGTGCCTCCTTTCTCATGTGCCTCCTCCCAATATTTGAGTAGTTCCTCCAACAATTAGAAGTTACACCAGTTGAATACTACTCCCTGTGTGCAAAAGTCGGTGAATGATAGGGAATCTAAAGTGCATTCTCCCTTATAATAGGACCTCATAACTTTGTTGGCTATGACATTGTAGCTAGTCCGGATTGTTTCAGACAGTATTGGTTGGATGACTGTTGTGCATCCTCCCCTCTTGGTATTGAACTTCTTGTAAAGGATGAGCTCACCTTTCTTCTTCCCATGCTTACCAGGTCCCTGAAATCCCTTCAACACATCCTCTCCTTCATAGGATAGTCCAGTAATATATTGGATATCTTGTTCATGGAGTGGATATCTCTTATCCAACCATAGGCTTCTGTCATGCACTCTACTTATCAGGAACTTCATGCAGCGTGCAATTTCTCCGATGGTGCCAAAGACTGGTAAGTCTCTTAGGTTCATGATGGTGGAGTTGAATAGGTTGATGAACTCATTTTTCTGTATAAAGTGCATATCTCATGTTCCATCCGGCGCTAGCTACTAGAAAACGTCTAGGTGCATCTGTGGAAACAGGGTTGAATCTGTGAGGTCAAGGTCAAGTAGCTTGACCTGTTTTGTCTTCCCTTTGAGATCACCTATAATATCGACTCGGGGGTCACAGAGCATGTCCGGTACTACTTCTTTAGTCATGGTTCTCTGGCTGGATGTGGCTCTTAGAATGAGCGCGTCTGTGGTCATTTTTTAGAACTAAGGCTCTATTTGCAATTTTGGCAATGGTCCTAACTGGTTTGCACAACTGAGTTCAGAAATAGCTATGCTTGTTTTAGAAACAATACTTTCTCGGCTGAGTTATGAGATTCTTATGGCTGGCTTAACGGGTGACTTTTAGCAATAAATGTGCGTCATGATGACCGTATCGATGTAACAGGGTGTGAGTTGTCTCACGTGACGGTTTAATCAAGGTAAATCTGATTAGGGGATTTTGGAATTTAGTCTGTTTGGGTGGAATAGGGACGTGGTCGAATTGAGACCATTCCATTTGTCGGGTGGGTATCCTGGTGAAAACTTCGATTGCATCTTGGCATAATGAATATTTATGGATTAACGGGTGACAGTCAGGGTACTGGTTTGGCAATAAAAGATGTGATTAGACTAGGTGTGCGTGGCCTTTAACTCAGATTGGCTTGGGATTCATGGCTCCTCCGAACACAAAGGTTATCCCCGTCATTTTTAATGACTGGAATTAAGTGGACTTTCTCATGCTTAAGGTTATATACTGTTGATTCGTCAGCTCTATATCACCCAACAATTAAACAAAACAAATGAACTATGTGTTATGGCACAATGTTTCGCACATGGACGTTATTAGCTGAATTTACAAAACTTCAGAAAAAATTGATAATCAAATCTAACTATTGTACAAACTTCGTCGAATTGGAGAGATTATCCTTCTTCTCATTTTTGAGATAGGTAAGGCTTCAGGTGAGCACTATTTACCCATCGTGGTTGTATCACACCATCTAGTTGCACGAGTCGGACTGCTCATGATGGTTGGATCTTCGTAACTATGAAGGGTCCCAACCAATGCATACACAGCTTGCCAGGATGCTTCTAGTATTGATTGTCGTAGAGTAACACCTTGTCCCCCTGTTCAAATTCCTTGGTCATAATGTGTCGGTTGTGCCAATATTTTTTTCTTGCCTTTTCAACTGACTGACGAAAGTCTTCTACAAATCTTCTTTCTTCGAGTTCTTGTAGTTCCTCAAGTCTCTGCGCCACTAATTCTTCATCTGTCATGTGTGTGGCTTGTGCAATATACAAACTTGGAGTGATGAAATATGCGGGCACCATTGCTTCTTTTCCGTAAACAAGATGGAAGGGTCTGTATCTGTGGAGTTTCTTTGTGGTTGTTCAATAGGCCCATAATACCGCTGGAACTCTATCATCCCAGTCCTCTCTTTTTGTGCAACGGACCTTTGTTAGTCCTTTTTCCAGGATTTTGTTGAAGGCTTCAACTGTTCTGTTGGATTGTGGGTGGTATAGACTGTTCTTATGATGTTGAATCACAAATTCTGTTGTAAGTGTTGTTATGGTACTGCTAATGAATTAAGTACCTTGATATTCTCGAAAATGAACCTAACAGTATCTGTTGAACAATCCTGTACAGTTGTTGCTTCTGCCCAACGAGTAAGGTAGTCGGTTGGGGTAATGATGTACCTTGCCTTCGAATGTTTAGCTATGGGGTTGATTGGCCCAATGAAGTCAACTACCCATTTCTCAAATGCCTATAGTGCTCTAACAGGTTGTCATGGAAGTTCATCTTGGTGTGACAGCTTGCCCACTCTTTGACAAACATCACATGATCTGGCATATGCTTTTGCATCTTTAAAATGTTTTTCCCACCACAGTCCTGCCTGTAGAAATTTCTATGATGTTTCCTTTCCTCCTACATGTCCTCCTGTGATTCCATCGTAGCATTCCCAGAGTATAGTCGACCTTTCATGATCTAGGATACATCGTTTGAGGATGTTGTCTAGTCCTAGTTTATACAATTGTTCGATGATCAGCTGATAATATGTTGCTCTGACGATCATATGGTGTTTCTGGGTTGCAAAATATGTTTTGGGATAGGCTCTTGTACTCAGAAGGATTGTGATATCCTCTATATATTCCAGTATGGCCTCGATTCTGAACAAGTCTGCATCTGGGAGCTGGTCATCCACTGCTACGCCACTTTCTCCTGACTCTAGTCTGGATAGATGGTCGGGTCTGATGTTGCATCATCCTGGCTTGATGATGAATTCAAAGGAAAATTCTTGAAATAACAGCATCCATCTGCAAATTCTTCCTTCCAATACAGGTTTGTTAACTAGGTATTTTAATGTTGAATGATCCATAAAGAATTTGAAAGGAGAGTCTAACAAATAATGTCTAAATTTCTGTAAAGCATAGATCATTCTTAATCCTTCCCGTTCTGTCATTGTGTAGTTGTGATCTTCTTGCGATAGCTTTCAGCTCGCAAAGTAGATAGGGTGATCCATAGCTCCATCTCTAAGTTGTGCTAAGATAGATCCTAAAGAAATTCCTGAAGAATCTACATGGACATGAAACTATTTATACCAGTTTGGGAATATCAGGATCGGTGATGTAATGAGATTCTCCTTAAGGGTCTCAAATGATTTTTCACATTCGGGAGTCCATTGGAATGTTTCATCCTTTTTTAGGAGGTTTTCCAAAGGTGCATTAATGTTAGCATACCTCTAAATGAACCTGCAATAGTAGCCTGTATGTCCTAGTGTGGAGAGAAACTATTTAATGCTCGTAGGTGGGGTCATATGTGCAATTGCTACAAATTTAGCTGGGTCTACCAATACTCCTTCTCGGTAGACTATGTGGCCCAACAAATTTCCATGTGGCACACAGAAGATGCAGTTCCTAAGATTTAATGAGATTTGTAACTCTCGGCATCTCTCAAACATTAGACTTAGTAGTGCTACATGTTCCTTAAGCAGATTATATATTGTCCAATCATCCATATAGACTTCTATAAATTTGTGAATGAATTCCTTAAAGGATGCTATCAAAATCCTAGAGAAAACTGCAGGGGCGTTCTTTAAACCAAATGGAATCATGTTGTATGAAAACAATCCCCATTTGGTAATGAAAGTGGTATTTCTCTTGTCCTCTTCAGCAATCCTAACTTGATGGTACCCTGAAAATCCATCTGTAAATGAGTATGCTTCCTTCCCCGCAACCTGTTCTAGAACCTCATCAGTAAAGGGTGTTGGGAAAGGGTCATTCACACAAGTAGAATTGAGGCTTTTGTAGTCCACATAGACTGTAATATCCTCAGTATCTTTCTTTCTTTGGATGACTATCGGGCTGAACCATTCTGCTTCTTCTACCGAAAAAATGAGACCTCCTTCTAACATTTTTTCAATCTCCTTTTTGACTTTCTATTTTACTCTTGGGTTAAGACGATATGGCCTATGTCTGATAGGATTGGATCCAGGTTTTAACTCAATCTTCATTTCTCCCATAAATCCTTTGATTCCCTTCAATTCTAAAAAATTCTTTGGTAATAAATCCTTGTATTCCCGCAATAAACTTTGTATTTCCTTACTAGTTTTCTCATCCCAGTAGTCTCCTACCAAAGCTATTTTGGGGTGTTCTTCTGTCCTTATGTTAAGTTTCTATAATTTGAATGGGTGATTGTAGGAACTATCAGTCTGTCTAGGTATGGTGTTTTGGATTTCTCTATTCCCCTCGGTCTCTTTGATGGACATGTTTCTCAGTTCTTCTAATTCATCTAGGCTTTCTGAAGCTTTGCTAATCTGATAACATTCTATAGGATTTATGATCAAGGGTAAGTGGAGTTTATTCTGAAGTTCCTGGGTATGCTTGGGGAACACTACAAAGTCTGTTTTGTTATCACTATTGGTTGAAAAAAGAAGTTCTTTAATATTTTGTAGGACTAATTCAAGCTTGGGGTACTTACTTGTGAATGAGAAGTCTTTGTGAAATTGATCTGCCAGTATCTATTTATCGTCTGACTTCCTAATGTATAAACCAAGCTCTCAGGATTGGGCCCAGAGAATAGGGGAATAACTGAACCCAGAAGTGAGAGGGTATCCCCACAGCCTGCCACGGTTCCACGCACTGTTGAATGTGTATCTTAGGGTCTTATTTTCGACTAAACAGTTGCGCGACGGGGAGATCCATTTGCATTTATGGTTCTAACTTCTCCTTGTTCCAAAACATGTACTTGAGAGATTGCTTCACCTTGTCCCAAGTTCTGAGTGCAGCTTTATGAGTGGTCCACCATCTGGCGGGGGTGTTCTGGAAATTTATATCTAGTACCGAGATTCTTTGATCTTCTCCTATAGTTTCTTCCATATTCTACAAAAAGTTGTCTATATCTGAGGTGCCATCGTATACTGGGTGTTCTATAACTTTGGTCCCAACCCATCTAGTCATTCTGATAGTTGTGCATCTTCTTGAGTATATTTCATGTAAACCTTGTTGAAAACTATCAAAATCCAATTCTGAATCTTTGTCTGTTGACTGTATACTTCTCCAGCTCACTAATCCATCTGTTGTGGGGTTTATGTAGTCGTTTCTTGTCCCAGCTGTTACAGTGTATAATTGGTATAGGTCTTCTCCTTCCATATTATTTTCTGTTGGTTCTGTGTACCTCGGTCCTACATATGCATCCAAAGGTTGAACTACCTTGATTCCCTCAGCCTCTAAATTCATGGTATATTTCTTTAAGTCAATTACTGCATAATTGTCATAGGCCCAATCGATGTTGAGTGGCATAGGGTAGGGGTCCTTGTCTCCCATGATCTCAATGACTTCAAAGTCAGCCACTGTTTTTACTCCTGCTACATTGATTTCCACATTCTCCAGTCTTCCTATGGGAAATATACAGTATTGGTTTTCATTCTTAACTGAATTGGGGAATATGTCAGTCTCGATTTTCCTAAGGATTCCCAGGTCTTCTTGGGAATAATGTTCAAATATGACCCTAGGTCTAACATGATGTCCTTAATTTCGAACTCATCTAACTGGGCTACCACTCGGAATTATTTTCTGGTTATTAATTTTCTTCATTGGACTCTCTAAGTACTCTTCTCAGGAAGGTTAACCTGAATCTTTGCTTCTGAGGTTTCTTCATTTCCTAGGACTAGGTATAGTCCATTGCGCAACTTCTCTATTAGTTGATCATTCCCCAGAATGTCAGAGAATAGTTGAAACCAGAGGTCATTTGTGTTTTGATGTTGGTCATGTTGTCTTGGTATGACTACAGATTTCTAGGTGCAGGGGGTGAATTAGGGGCTTGCGTCGTTCTAGGGTATGCAACCTGCTGAGGGGGGTTCTCTTGCATTTCATGGTTAGGAATATTCTAGAATAATTCTATGGAATCTTTAAAGAACATTTTTTTATTTAGGGGGTCATACTTGTCTTCTTTAGGTGCTACTTTCTAAATCTAAGGTAGAGTATCAGCATCATCTCATGTCTTCTCTCCTCCTCGAGTAAAGATATTAAGGTTGGGTCATTGTCTCTTAGAGATCCTCTTGATCTCTGAACTGATGAGGTTAGCTCCTCTTTTATGTGCCCTATCTTCCCATTTTTCAATTATCTCTCGACAGTCTTCAGTTGCATGCCTGTTGGTTCTGCAGTGAGAGCACCATGGTCACCTTGGATGAGGACAATCTCTATCCAAGTGACCCTTTTCATCACAGTTGTAACATATTCTCGGTCCTCTTCCTCCATTTCTTCCACCTCTAAAGTCTCCTCCAGCTCCACCTCCTTGACCTCTTCCTAGTCCCTGAGGGTTTTCATTCACCCTGAATGTTGTTCGATCTAGCCTGTCCACAAGAGCGTCCAATGCTCTACATTGATTAGTGGTATGCATGGTGGATGTGCAGAACTCACAGTGTACTTTGTCTGGTACTGTCGAATATTTCTGCATGATGGGGAACTGTCTTGGTCCATGCCTGTGGATTCGACAGATCTCACAATATTTCGTTCTTGGTGTTGCTTGTCCTCCTGGGAAAATGTGATATGGGGTGGGGTGGTGGAATGGTGGGTTCGTTGATACTTGCGCACCTAATTTTGTAGGTCCTGGTGGGGTTATCATTAGGTTTTGACGATGTCCGATTCCTCTCATTCACGGACATTCATTCACCAAATGACCTTTAGTATAGCATCCAGTGTACCAAACCTGTGGTCATCCTGTTCTAGGTATCGTCAGCTCCTGAATCTTTTATGTAAGTGTTGATATTTTCCCTTGTAGTTTGGATAAATTCACATCTACTGGGGGTCGGGTTACTCTCAAGCTCCCAGGGTATCCCTCCATGGCTTCAATCTTCATTAATTGTTCCAAGGCATCTGCAATGTGGCTATATGTTGTTGTGTTAGTGGAATCTGAGTCAGGGGTAGAAGCCCCTGAATGCACCACTCCCTGTGATGCTCTTCATGGATTGGATTCGCCAACCTCCCTATGGCATATTTAAACTTTTGACTGTATTCCTAGGTCGATTCGCCTTCCCTCTATTGGATTTCATGCAACTCAGACAGAGCTTGTTGTTCCGACTGAGGCAGTTTGAATTCTGCTATGAAAATTGTTCATACTTGGTCAAGTGTGAATGCTTGACCTTGCATGCCTAACACGCCTGGTTCATTGGTCTTCATGTACCACTTGAGAGAATGACCTCTCAAGGTACTCTGGACCTCGACCATCTTATTTGCATCCGAAGTCCCTCTGGATCTCCAAATTGCTTCACACAAGAACTAGTGTTGTTCAACGTCTTCATCTCCCTTACCCAAAAAATTTGGGTATCTAGAAATCGAGCCTCCCACATGGTTGGACATTGTTGATCCTATTTTTCCTATCAATATGAACTCTTACGGTCCTACTTGCGATCTACCAGGGGATCCCAATATTTTTCCTATATTCGCACTTCCTGGTTGTGACTGGTTAGCTAATTGTACTTGAACAGAACTTGCACAAAAAGGTAATGTCAAACTTACTACTTGTATAGGAGGAACTTGGGGTATGGGTGATTTAGGGCTGGCACCACTAGCTTCAGGGAAATTTTCTTTGATCTGGGGGGTCCCGTTAGCTTCCACTAGGGCGATCTCTTCGGTCGGATTCTTGATTTCTCCTGTCATCGAGGTTGAATCTTCTCTTTCTCCTCCACGATTCATGTTAGCTTCATCTTCTCTTACGTTCGCGCTTCCTCCTTCTCATCTTGCCTCCTGGGGACTTCTTTCTCTTCTTTCTTCTCTCTCATTCAATCTTTGACTGGCTAGTCGTTCCTGTCTTTTCATTCTATACAGTTCTTCCATATGTCTTTCCTCTATTTCTCCCGATCCTTCTTCTTTCCTCAGATTTTCAGATTGTCTTGTGGCTTTCTTAATCTTGCCACGCCACCACTTTTCAACTATGGAGGCTCTCTTCAAGGCTCTCTCATCTCCTGTTTCTATTTCTTATTGTTCCCCCCCCATTTGTCAAAGAACCTTTCCCCGCTCTCATGCCATGACTTTTCACCTCGTCTCACCCTACCCCAAGCGAGGGTGTTTATGCTGCCATCTAGGTTGGGGATATACTCAACATCCCTTATTCTACCAAGAAAGTCTTAATCCACAGGGGGATCTCTCTTAATAGTCTTCCCCTTACACCTTTCTTGAAAATTTCCTCTTCTCGTGAGAAGGACTGGTGCTTTTCAGCTGCAAATTTGATTATGTATCCTTCTATTGTGGTGCTAACCCAAAAATCCACAGCTCGTGTGATTGGGAAATCCATCCTGTGGAGTGCTTCTAACTTGTCGGTATCCCACGCGCAGATATTCTTGATCCGACTCTGGAACTCTGGAGCTTCTTGGAGTCTCTTGATCTAGTGAAAAAATTCTTCTGGGAATTTAACCCAGAAAATCTCGTATTGGTCACTTGATCTTTCTGAGTAAAAGATCGCTTCCCTAGTAGTTCCCACTGATTTTCTTCCTAGTTTTACTTCTTTCCATATGTAGGCATCACAGTTGCATTCCCACCATTGATCAATGCTAGATCTGTGGATCGACGGTATCATTCTTCCTACAGGTTCCCTTTTTTCACAGGTCTTGGCAACGAAACCATTTTGTTGGCGCAAATTTGGTCAAACCAGTGTCCTTCGAAGAGAAGAAGTCTCACCTGAAGTGCTGCTAAGATAGATAGATAGGGAAGGGTAGGGAAAATTCTAAGGAGGATCCATAGATTGTTCGGAATGCATTTTTGTTATTGTGAAAGAGGCAACATCAGATATGGAATATCTAACCACAAGAATTGAACCTACTTAAATTATGAACAATGATTAACCATAGAACCATTAGACAAAACTCATAATCATAAAAGAATAATGTAATGCATAAGTAAACATATAAAGACACATCATATTTTGAAAATTTGGTTCTCCTTCATATTAGCTTCCAAATATTTCCTTCATTACAGGCTCAGAACTACATGGAAATGTTCAGTACAAACTCTGGTTTGTCTCTTACATTGAGTTTCAATAGCTAATCCCAAAACCTTGGATGTATCTGATAAACATGATAGTAGCCCAATACACCAACTCGACCCTCAACCAACTGACGGATTGGTTGAACAATAACAACAGCCTGATATACCAACTTGACTCAAACCCTCTTACAATTATATTCAGCCCTATATATAGCTAGGTTATGTCTTTCTGTTCATCTTTCTCGCTTTCTTGTTCTCTTGCAACTGTTTGTTGCTTAGCTAGTGTTGTGCTAGCTCCCGCAACTTCTTTTTGTTATTCGTTTCTTTCAGCCTCTGATGAATTTTGTGCAACTCATGCTTAATCAAAACTTCGCAATTCTTTCCCAAAAATGAAGGGCCCAATAGGCCATGAGACCTTTGCATGGCCCCAACTCTATGACATAGACTTGGACTTCGCCACCACCTACCAAATGTTGGGTGAAAACGCAGTTATCGATAATTTCCATATTCAAGATGGGTTGTTGTGTATTCTAGGGCATATCTATGTTCCATCAAGTGAGAAAGCAAAGATGATTTGGGAATCCCACTACAGTCGGGTGGCGGGACACTTCGGCATCGAAACAACAGTGGATATGATACAAAAAAAATTCTATAGGCTGAAACTTCGATAGGAGGTCAACAAGTATATCAGGTCCTACACTGCCTGTGTTATTGCCAAACCAACCACTAAGAAACAGGGCATGTACACCTCTCTTCCTACCACTAATAGGCCATGGGAATCCATCTCAATGGACTACATGTCGAGCCTCCCATCCACCAAGCAGGGAAATTACTGTTTTTGTGGTTCTTGATCGCTTTTCTAAAATGATGATTATGGTTGCTTGCAAGAAGAACATCATAACAAAGGCCATTGCCAAGATATTCTTTGAATGGGTCTAGGTACATTTTGGAATCCCACAAACCATTGTCTCTGATCGGGATAGTCAATTTCTCAGCACATTCTGGTCGAGCCTCTATTCACTGCTGGATACCAATCTCACCAAATTCACGGCCTTCCACCCCCAAACAGATGGCCAAACCGAGGTCATAAATTGAATGATTGTGCATATCCTTCGCATGTATAATTCAAAGCACCCTCACACATGGGATGAGAGCCTTCTTTATGTCCATAATAGCTACAACTAAGCCTTGCATAGCTCAACCGACCACAGCCCCTTTCAGGTGGGGTTGGAATTACAACCATTGGGTCCCATAGATATTTCACTTCCCCTTGCAGTCACCTCGACCGACTCATCTCCTGCTCCAACTGAAGATGAAAAAGCCACTCAGTTCATTGAGTGGATCCATCACATCCACCAACAAGTTTGGGATATCATACAAAAGTCCAATGACAAGTACAAGCAACGCCATGATCAAAAATGCGTGCCACATAATTTTCAGGTGGGCGACAAAGTTTGGTTTCACTTGCAGATAGAACGCCTTACAGGACCCCATCAAAAGCTTCACCCACTTCATTATGGTCTGTACACCATCACCAAGGCCATGGGGGATAATTTTTTTGAGCTCAACATTCCTCTTTTCCTTGGCCTACACCCAGTGTTCAACATGGATCTCCTTCGCCCTTATTTCCCACCATTATTGGACACCTCAGAAGTAGCAGAACAACTAACACCAACAGATCTCAACCCCGACTACATACAATAGGAATTCAGTGATCATATTCTAGACACACATATTGAGGGCACTCAACAACAAAGGATCCATCTCTATCAAGTCGTCAAAGCAGGGTAGCTCCTACACCAAGTCAAGTGGCTCACCCGGGGCCAAATTCAACAGAAATTTCCTCATCTAATGGGGGAAATCAACTCAATGGATATCATTGCTTCCTAAAGAGGGAGTATTGATCCACGTGGATATTGGTGGCCACCCACTTTTTCCAACTGTCTCAAAACAATTTTCTGGCAATTTTGGTAATTTACTATTTTTAGCAGTTTTCACTTATGGAGCCATTTTGAGGCCCTAAACGATGTTTTTTGGGAAAACGGTGAGAAATATAGTAATTCTTTCGATATTTCCCCCAAAATGAATCTCCTCGATGACTTTTGGCGCTTCATCTCCCAGGGTTCTGTTTTGGAGTGTCTAGGGGTTTGGGTATTCATGTTTATTGTAAAAAGGCCTTTAGAGCCTCACTGTAGTCATCTTCTTGCAAAGGAGCCCAGTCATCACATATCTTCTCAGAGATAAGATGCAACCATTCCAACAAGCTTGTTTTCATTTCATTTTACAGTTTCATCTTATTTCCTTATTGAATAGAAAACCAATTTTATTGTATCTTTGTTATTTTGTGTTAATCACCTATTAATAATCTGTAGTCATTTCGTTCTGCTCACAAAATCTGGATCAATTATCTCCTTTAGAATATTATGAATCCTCAAGGATTGCATTTTAACTGCTCTGCAAACCATCGGTACTTAACAACATTTCTAACTATAAATTCTTTGAAGGAGATGAAGAGATTGTAGATTTCCTGACTAATCAGAAGAATTTTAAGGATTTTTCCATTGATGATGAAATATTCCAAGAACTACTCACATAATCAAATCTCCACAAACAAAATAAGGGAACATATCACTTTGATGACAAAACCAAGTTTCACATGATACCAAAAGGAGTGTCCAATATGGAGAACCTCTTCGACCGAAGGGAAATATTTAGAGGGCCAAAGAATGAAAAAACAGGGAGCTCATGTCCTATATACAAAACTATAAACCTAGGAACCCCTGAGAACCCAAAGAATGTCAATTTAGGTAAGACAATGTCCAAAGAAGATATGAAATCTTAGCTTAAACTTTTTAAAGAATATAAATATGTCTTTTATTGGTCCTACTGAGAATTGAAAACTTATGATACTCACATCATCCAACATCGATCCTGTTAAAGTCTAGAGTAAAACCCTTCCAACAAAATATTAGTAAGTACCACCCATCTTTGGAACCTCTAATGTATCAAGAGTTGGAGAAATTTTTAGATGCTAATATTATCTTACAGATAAGACACTTTGTCTAGGTAGCCAATCTGGTTCCTTTCAGAAATAAGTCTGGGGAGATCTGTCTATATGTGGATTTCAGAAACATTAACAGAGCATCGGAAAAATATAACTACCCAGTCCCACCCATGGAACAACTCCTATAGACAGTATCCGACTCTGAAATATGTTTCCCTCCTAGAGGGTTTCTTAGGATATAACCAGGTCCTAGTTTTAGAAGATGATCAATTAAAAGCTACCTTCTAGACCAAGTGGGGAACATTTTCTTATAAACGCATGCCCTTCGGGTTGATTAACGCAGGGGAAAACTTCTAGAGGGAAATGGATGTAGATTTTCATGGATTGATTAACAAGTATGTGGTATTCTATTTAGGTGATGTAACGATATAATCAAAAAACAAGGAAGACCACATTCAACATTTGACTCATATATTTGAAAGGTGTAGGAAATATGGAATATATTTGAACCCTAAGAAAACCATCTTTGGTGTAGAGAAAGGAAAATTATTTGGTCATATTATATCTCAAGGAGGAATTACCATCAACCCTGAGTAGATAAAAGTGATATCTCAACTCCCCTTGCTACACAATAAAAAGGCCATGCAATCCTTCTTTGGGAAAATCAACTTTGTGAGGAAATTTACTCCCGACTTAACCGAAACTATTAGACCTTTACAAAAAATGATTCGCAAACATGCATAATTTAAATGGGATGAATAAAGGAAAGGATATTTCAACAACATAAAAACTGCAATATCCCAAGCACTAGTTGTAGGAAGCCCTAATTTCAGCAAAGATTTTTTCATTTATACATTTGCTTCTGATCAATCCTAGGTTGCAGTGCTTATCCAAAAGGATGATGAAAACAATGAGGCATCGGTATCATTTATGAGCATTAACCTTCAAGGATTCAAACTAAACTATCCGACTATAGACAAATAGGCTTATGTATTTTATAAAGAGGTCAAACATTTCAGATCCTATATCCTAAAGAATCACACTAAATTCATAGTACCTCACCCTGTGGTTTGATCCCTGTTCACCCAACAAGAGATGGGAGAAAGAAGGGGAAATTGGATGGTAGTCGTTCAGGAATTTGATCTAGAAATAAAACCCACCAAAATAGTCAAGGTTCAAGCATTATGTAAATTGATTGTTAAGGCCCAAGATATGATCAAGGAAGAAGATGTCAGTTTGAAAAATGAGTTGTTATTATGGTGTAGTGAATCCTTATATGTTCCTCCCAGGAAAGAATGTTGGCATGGAAACATGTATTATCTCCTACACCATGGAACCTATCCAGAAAACCTAAACCATAGAGAAAGGAGATCTTTGAGGTTAAAGTCTTCTCAATATCACCTCATAAATTATGTTCTTTTCCATGTAAAATATGATGGAGTACTCCTTAGATATCTTGAACATGATGATGCAGAAAATCTACTGAGAGAACTCCATGATGGCCTAGTAGGTGGACATTTTGTGGGAGAAACCATGACCTATAAAATATTAAGGGATGGTTATTATTGGCCTACTCTGTTCAGTGATGCTCATGCATATTCTAGGAAATGCAAATCTTGTCAAGTAAGCGTCAGTAGAGAAAATATGACAACCATTCCACTCCAGTCGGTGACCATATCCAGACCGTTTGAACAATAGGGAATAGACATCATAGGATAAATTACTCCCAATTCTTTGAAACAACATAAATATATCTTGACTGTCACATATTGTTTTATGATATGGATCGAGGCTATCCCTCTCTTTCACGTTAATGAAAAGGTAGTAATCCAATTTTTAGAACAACAACTGATAAAAAGGTTTGGGGTGCCCTATGTTCTCGTTTTTTACAATGCTTCTTAATTTTCTTCCACGCTCTTGACAGAATTCACCCTGGATAAGGGGATCATAATAAGATATTCTTAAAAATACTATCTGGAAGGGAATTGGGTAGCAAAGTCAACTAATAAAAACCTGGTGAGAAGTTTTAAAAAATAAGTTGTTTAAAATCAGAGGAATTGGAATAATTGGCTTCATAATGTTGTATGGGACAATAGAGTAATGCCTAAAGAAGCCATAGGAAAATATCTGTACTTTCTGGTATATGGGAAATAAGCCATTATTCCAAACGGATTGTATCTTCCATATTTACAGATTTCTCAGGAATCAAGAGGTTATCCCTCATGTTCTCTACAATAAAGGATTGATACCCTTCTCATGCTGGATGAAAAAACGGAAAAGCATAAAGTTAAGTTCACCGCTCATCAGTAGGTATTTAAAAGATGGTTCGACAAACATAAGTCCATAGAAAAAAAAAATTGAAGTAGGGGACCTATTCTTGAAGTGGGATAAAGAAAATGAGTCCAAAGGAAAACACTCAAAGTTCCAAAATATATGGCTCAGACTTTTTCAGGTGTTCGAGAAGATCGGGGCAGGCACATACCGGTTGCAGAATCTAAGCGCGGAATCCGACACCCTCCTAGTAAATGGTCAGGCCTTAAAACAATACTTCTCCTAAATATATATATCTTTTGATTCTTTGTTTGAATTTTTGTTTCTTTTTCAACATACATTTTGATCAAACGAGTGTGTGGGTTTAGGGAAGACCGTTTTTGAGAACCTTTTTCATTATTTATTTTGCTTGTTATTTTATTTTAATTAAGTTTTTTTCGTAAAGAAATGGTTGACTTTAATGAATATGGTGAAGCAGACTTGCTCCTGACCTACACTTACATGACAAATAAGAGACATTGGGCAGACACAAATATTCAAAATCATATTTTTCTTTGTAAGCATACTACTTGGGGAAGCGATGAAATATCTTCCTAGTGGCCTGGTAGAGCTAAATGGAAAGATGAATAGCTGGAAATAATCACATGTACCTATGGACAGAGCCATGGGAAGCTCCATCTTAACACTTTCACCTTCTCAAAAAAAATATATCCTCCTCTCTCACTCACTCTTGGTATTTACGCCAGAAAAAGATGACCCACAAAAAGTGTGTAAAGTTCGAGAGGTTGTGCAGATAACTCATCGGGGCTATGGATGCTCGCTAGTAGAGAAGCAAGGTATGTGATATCGGGGTGACTCCATCGGGGCTATGGACACTCGTTGGCATCGGAGAAACACCATAAGAAAGGAATGATAGATAAAGGGCATCATGCCAATGGATTCCCTACTCAAATCTTGTATAGAAAGGACATGGATTGCGGTTAACAGGAAAGGGGATGGAAAATTTAAACCCCATAGGCAGATTTGGATTCATGAACCCGATAAATTGTGCACACATTGATTAAAAAAAGGTTCCATTGAAAAGGAATAGGATAAAGCCAGATGGTTTCTCAAGCAATTTCCACAGGCTAAGAACAAGGGAAGGTGTAGAGATTATCTTTTCACCCAGAGAATCTTCATTTTTTGAGCACTCAAGACACCCTAAAATTCTTTGTGATTTTTTTCTTTTTGGTACCACTTTGTCATTTCTTGAATAGAGTCAGTTGTGTAAGGATCAATGGGTTTTTCTATTTTTGTGTTTTATCATCGATCACATTCGTTTTGGTTTGAAGTTTGTTGAATAGATTGACATTTTTCGCTAATTAAACATGGCATGAAGACTAAATAAACACAACTTAAAATTGTTTTATAAAATATTCGCGCACCAATCGTTGATTTGGTGATTCTGGCTTGAGAAAAGGGTTCTCTAAAAATTGTCGATGTATCATCGACATTGGTGAAATACGAAGGATAAATTGTCAACATAGACAACAAAAATATTTGTTCATTGATCGTCGATGTATAGTCATCATTGGCGAAGAGGGAAAAATGGCATGGTAACATATATCGAAAGAAAGCCACTGACACCGAAAACAAGCGCTTCTCATGTCGAAAAGGTCAAATCAAGCATCACGTGTTTCACTGTGTAGATAGTCTGTATTGCTCGATTATCACCCATGCCATATTTTTATTTTCCCTGTGTCGCATTTGTACTTCCATGTATTCTCTTCCACGTCAGCATTGTATGATATTTTGGGCCGGCATCAGAACGTTTGCACAGAGGCACCAACGAAACAACATCAAAGACAATTGGTCAATGTCAATGCACTCATTGTTGGTAGGTTTCTAGAACACCGAACTTTTGGATTTAGATCGGAACTTTATCCACTGACGCCGATGATTCTGGCCAATCTTTGTTTTCCATTTAACAATACTGCATATCCCTGATGCCAATCATACTAGTATCGTTGAAGTGTGAAAATGCTCGGGTAATTCGAGGAGATACTTCTAGCTGAGTGAAGGATGAGGTTTTTGATTCTTTAGAAAATTAATAAATTCACATAATCGATACCATGATGTTTTTCACCGATCAACCTTCAAATAAATTGAATTCGTCGATGAACTCTAAAAGTAACACGCTCTTGCGCCGCCATCCTACATTGCATTTAATACTGCGCATGATATGTGTTTTGTTATATATTGTATAGCTCATATATGTACTCATGAATTTAAGACTCGATGTGACAAGGTAGGTATGTTTTAAATTTGCAAAGTTTGTACCCAACCATGCTATTCCATTGGCAAATAAATGATCTCTAAAATAGACGAAGGCGCAAGAGAGAGAGAATCGAAGAGGTAATAGGTCATTGTGCCACTTCAATTTCTAGTAAGGCTGGGTTATTTCTTGCAAATAATAGGTAAGCATGGTATTTATTGTTTACATTTATGATTACTTCGAATAACACTTTTCGCAGTTGGCTTGTAGCTTATTATTTCGTTCTGTGTAGGAAAATACCTCCGCGAAAGCCGACAACCAGACGCTCACCAAGAATGCCCAAAATGAAAGAATTGGAGATAGACGAAGGGTCGACACCGGTGACCACACAGGAAATTGATTTAGTTTCAAAGATGGATTCAGTTATCCAAACTTCCGCCAATACATAGTTTGCCCAGCCTCCAACGTTTGAGGACACAGAAGCGAGCACTAGATCTAAATTTATGCTCCCACATTGGGGGGATATTTTTACCAAAATCAGTCAAGAATATTACCAATCATACTAGTCTCCTTGAAGTGTGAAAATGCTCGGGTAATTCGAGGAGATACCACTAGCTAAGTGAAGGATGAGGTTTTTGATTCTTTAGACAATTAATAAATTCACATAATCGATACCACGACGTTGTGCACCGATCAACTTTCAAATAAATTGAATTCATCGATGAACTCTAAAAGTAACACGCTCTTGCGCCGCCATCCTACATTTCATTTAATATTGTGCATGATATGTATTTTGTTATAGATTGTATAGCTCATATATGTACTCATGAATTTAAGACTCGATGTGACAAGGTAGGTATGTTTTAAATTTGAAAAGTTTGTACCCAACCATGGTATTCCATTGGCAAATAAATGATCTCTGTGTAATGTCCCCCACCTCTTAGAGAGGTGATGAGGAGACTCAGTGGCTTGGGCACCCCCACTAGGTCATAGTCTCACACTGAAGGGGGGGAAGTCAAGAAGTTAAAAGTT
>SNQJ01S0021189.1:12455-44858 GCA_010110895.2 Picea sitchensis | reverse complement strand
TACATCTTGAATATATTGTGATCTCCATGTGTTGATGAATCTTGTATGCACTTAATAACTCAATAAATTAGTAGTAGTGAGTGATTCCAAGAAAGAATTTGGCTTGGGATCATTACACTCTGAAATAGACGAAGGCGCAAGAGAGAGAGCATCGAAGAGGTAATAGGTCATTGTGCCACTTCAATTTCCAGTAAGCCTGGGTTATTTCTTGCAAATAATAAGTAAGCATGGTATTTATTGTTTACATTTATGATTACTTCAAATAACACTTTTTGCAGTTGGCTTGTAGCTTATTATTTTATTCTGTGTAGGAAAATACCTCCGCCAAAGCCAACAACCAGACGCTCACCAAGAATGCCCAAAATGAAAGAATTGGAGATAGACGAAGGGTTGACACCGGTGACCACACAGGAAATTGATTTAGTTTCAAATATGGATTCAGTTATCCTAACTTCCGCCAATAAATAGTTTACCCAGCCTCCAACGTTCGAGGACACAGAAGCGAGCACTAGATCTAAATTTATGCTCCCACATTGGGGGGATATTTTTACCAAAATCAGTCAAGAATATTACCAATCATACTAGTCTCGTTGAAGTGTGAAAATGCTCGGGTAATTCGAGGAGATACCTCTATCTGAGTGAAGGATGAGGTTTTTGATTCTTTAGACAATTAATAACTTCACATAATCGATACCACAACGTTGTGCACCGATCAACTTTCAAATAAATTGAATTCGTCGATGAACTCTAAAAGTAACACGCTCTTGCGCCACCATCCTACATTGCATTTAATACTATGCATGATATGTATTTTGTTATAGATTGTATAAATCATATATGTACTCATGAATTTAAGACTCGATGTGACAAGGTAGGTATGTTTTAAATTTGCAAAGTTTGTACCCAACCATGGTATTCCATTGGCAAATAAATGATCTCTGAAATAGACGAAGGCGCAAGAGAGAGAGCATCGAAGAGGTAATAGGTCATTGTGCCACTTCAATTTCCAGTAAGCCTGGGTTATTTCTGGAAAATAATAGGTAAGAATGGTATTTATTGTTTACATTTATGATTACCTTGAATAACACTTTTCGCAGTTGGCTTGTAGATTATTATTTCGTTCTGTGTAGGAAAATACCTCCGCGAAAGCCGACAACCAGACACTCACCAAGAATGCCCAAAATGAAAGAATTGGAGATAGACGAAGGGTCGACACCGGTGACCACACAGGAAATTGATTTAGTTTCAAAGATGGATTCAGTTATCCAACCTTCCGCCAATAAATAGTTTACCCAACCTCCAACATTCGAGGACACATAAGCGAGCACTAGATCTAAATTTATGCTCCCACATTGGGGGGATATTTTTACCAAAATCAGTGAAGAATATTACCCAGTGTTTACACCTCAGAGTGACTCGAACGTCAGGGTATTGGATGACAAAGTTTTCCCAAATATTAGGCAATCATATCTGCACATGGTGGCCTGTCGGACCCCAGTTATGCCATGCATAAAAACCCTAGGGTGGATAATTGACCACATAGAGGTGATTAAATGCATGATAAATAATGAGGAGGGAGAATGTGTTGGTATCTTCCTTACAGTAGAGGTACAAAAATACTACAAACTCAGAGACCCAGAGGAAAGACTGAATACAACTTTTGTGGTCATGGTTTCTAAGTTCCATGACACCAGCCAGTTACTAGCCTCGTGGTGGAAATAAGATTAAAAATTCACAAACAGGAGCAATGGATGGTACAACACGGTAAACCCCAGAGAACCTTATACATATAATGGCTTTAATCTGTCGACTATATGGAGAAAAATACTGCAAAAATGTTTTCAGAGGCATGGATACCCTTATCATATACCGTGGAAATCTCCAAGAGCAGTTTCAAATGGGGAGCCATTATTTCCAAGTAGTTGAGTATCAACATCCTACAAGCCTAGACACAAAAAGATGGAGAAACATCATTTTTATACATGGAATCTTACCTGTTGGACGTAATTTGCATGAGAAACATTTTCCCATGTATGAATTTGAGCTAACATGTTGTCACGTTACTCGTACATGTTTATTTCAAAATTTTGTGGGAAAATTGGTACAAAACATTTTGTGCCATGATATGTGATGATTTTATATCTAGAGTGTATTTTATTATATTTAGAAAAGAATTCCCAAGGCTTTCAGCGACAACCAAAAACATGATATCCAAAGTTGGCCACTGGTATTTTGAAGAAACAAGCACTTATATCATAGTGTTCAGGGCTACTGGTGCACCACACCTACTTCTCGTTCATGTCCCAGACAGTCTCATATTGGGAGAAATTTGATACCAGACCATTCTGCAAGGATATCATTCTTCTCTAGTAAAGGATATGAAAAGTTCTTTCATACCCTATGGTTTTCATATTGGGTTTTATATGGTAAAATACACTGCACAAGAGAAATAGGAAGGATTGAGTCATCTTGAATTTTGTTTCCCCACAAGCCATTTTCACAAGAATGATCCAAACTTCTTGGTAATCTAGCATGAATCACAGGTATCCTCATGTTGGCCATATGCCCATGAGAGTTTTGAAGATGAGATATTTACCGAGGGATCCCAAGCCTACGAGGAAGTGCTCTATAGATGGGCTAACCCAAATATGACCAAATTCAAAGAAATGACCATAGATGAAAAATTTGACACAATAGATCATACTACTCATGAAGCCATTAGAGTAAGAGAAGAAAAAGGATAAGCTAAAGTGGTAGAGGAATGAAGAAGGGGGGTATTGTGACTAGAAGAAGTCGAGAGAGCTATGCAAATATTAGGACAAGATCCCCCACTTAATCCTTTGATAGGACCCTTGAGAATTACCCCAGACGATACAAATGGACATGAGGTAGAACTAAATGGCTCAAAGACACTTAAACCAAAAGATATTGTTGACCAAGAAAACACCATCCCTATGTCACCACATGCATGATCATCGGTGACTACTAAAACTCAACGAAGGTCAGCGAGAGAATCAAGTGGAACGGTATGAATACTATCCTCATAGATTTAATCACCATATGTGGCGATGAGGAAGGGTCAAGAGATTCTCACATAGCCCTGGTGCCAATCACACATGAGGAGGAACCATGGGAAATATCTACTCCATCTTCTGATGATTTGGTCCCAAATCCCCAAGAGGGTGACCTAGAAGCTAGGAACATTCTTGACACTGTATTTCTCAATAAACTGGGAACACAGCCTCATGATGAAATATCTATGAGTGAATTGGATACAGGTGAACAAGAAGAAGGAATGGGGCAGCTAGAGATCAACATAGCAATGGCCAAACTCTCAACTAATACCGATCCCTCAGCTAGAAGACTCTTCTCTTGACCTACACTTATAGGAAAAATAAGAGACCTTGGGAAAACAAAAAATTTCAAAATCATATGTGTCTTTGTAAGCATAGTAATTGGGGAAGGGATGAAATATCTGCCTAGTGCCATGGTAGAGATAAATGGAAAGATGGCTAGCTGGAAAGAATCACATGTACCTATGGACAGAGCCAGGGAAAGCTCCACCTTAACACTTTCACCTTCTCAAAAAAATAGATATCCTCCTCTCTAAATCACTCTTGATATTTATGCCAGAAAAATATGATCCATAAAATGAGTGTCAAGTCCGAGAGGGTATGCAGATAACTCCACTAGGGCTATGGATTCTTGTTGGAAATAGAGAAAGGTTTTTGATATCGGGGTGACTCTGTCGGGGCTATGGATGCTCACTGGCAGCAGAGCAACACCATAAGAAAGGAATGATAGCTAAATGGCCTCACACCCATGGATGCCTTGCCTGGCTCTTTCCAATAAAGGACATGGATTACAGTTAACAAGAAAGGGGATGGAAAAGATGAACCCCATAGGTGGATCCAGATTCACGAACTCGGGAACTTGTGCACACATTGAAAAAAAAGGTTTTGTTTAAAAGGAACAGAATAAAACCAGATGGTTTATCAAGAAATTTGCACAAGCTAAGCACGAGGGAAGGTGCATATATTCTATTTTTTCCTAGAGAATCTCCATTTGTTGAGAACTCAACGCACCCTAAAAGTCTTTATGAATTTCTTCTTTTGGGTACCACTTTGTCAGTTCTAAATAGAGTCAGTTGTGTAAGGATCAATGGTTTTTTCTATTGTTGTCTTTTATCATCGATCCCATTCGGTTTGGTTTGAATTTTATTGAACATATTGAAATTGTTCGCTAAGTAAACATGGCATAAAGACTAAATACACATAGCTTAATTTTTTTTTATAAAAGAATCGTGCATGAATCGATGATTTGGTGATTATGTCGTGTGAAAAGGTTTTTCTAAAACTCATCGATGTATCAACAACATGGGCGAAAACCGAAGGATAAAATATCAACATAGGAAACAACAATCTCCGATAATAAATCATTGATGTATCATAGGCATCGACAAAGAGGAGGAAATGGAACGAGAACATATATGGAAAGAAAACCACCAACACCAAAAAGAAGCGCTTCTCATGCCGAAAAGGTCAAATCAACCATCATGTGTTTCACCACGTAGATAGTCTTTATTGCTTGGTTATCACCCATGTCATCATTTGACATTCCCCATGTCCCATCTGTACTTTGATGTCAACATTGTACGACATTTTGGGTCAGCATCTGAATTTTTTCCCAGAGGCACCAACGAAACAACATCAAAGACAATCTACCGAAGCCGATGCACTCATTAATTACTGACACATTTCTAGAAAATCAAACTTTTGTATTTAGATATAAGATAAGACCTTTATACGTTGACGTCGACGTTTCTGGTCGATCTGCGTTGTCCATTTAACGATCCTACGTATCCCCAATGTTGATCATACTAGTCTCGTTGAAGTGTGAAAATGCTCAGGTAATTCGAGGAGATACCTCTAGGTGAGTGAAGGACAAGGTTTTCGATCCATTAGACAATTAATAACTTCATATAACTGATACCACAAAGTCGCATGTCAATCAAATTTCAAAAAAATTGAATTAGTCGATGAAATCTACAAGTAACACGCTCATGCGTTGTGAGCCTGCATTGCATTTAATCCTGGGCATGATGTGGATTTTGTTATAGATTGTATAGCTCATATTTGTACTCTTGAATTAAAGACTCGGTGTGACAAGGTAGGTATGTTTTAAATTTGCAAAGTTTGTTCCCAAGCATGGTATTCCATTTGAAATCACTCATCTCCCAAATAGACGAAGGCACAAGATAGAGAGCATCAAAGAGGTAAAAGGTCATTGTGCCACATCAATTACCAGTAAGCCCAGGTTATTTCCTAGAAATAAGAGGTAAGCATGTTATTTATTGTTTACATTATCGGTTTCTTTGAATAACACTTGTCCCAGTTGGCTTGTAGCTTATTATTTCGTTTTGTGCAGGAAAATGCCTCTGCGAAAGACGACAACCAGACACTCACCAAGAACGCCCAAAATGAAATAATTGGAGATCGATGAAGGGTCGACACTAGTGAATGCAAGGGAAATTGATTTAATTTCAAAGATAGATTTAATTATCTGAAATTCCACCAAGAAATATCTTACCCAGCCTCTAGCGTTCGGGGACACAAAGGCAAGCACTAGATCTATAGTTATGCTCCCACATTGGGGGGATATTTTTAACAAAATTAGTCAGGAAGATTAAAAGGAGTTTATACCTCACAGTGACCTAGGCGTCAAGGTATTGGATCACCAAGTTTTCCCAAATATTAGGCGATCATATCTTCACATGGTGGCCTACCAGACACCAGTTGTGCCCTGCATTGAAACCCTAGGATGGATAATTGACCACATAGACGTGATGAAATGCATGATAAATAATGAGGAGGGAAAATGTGTTGGTATCTTTCTTCCAATAGAGGTAAAAACATACTACAAACATAGATACCTGGAGTAAAGACTGAATACAAATTTTCTGGTCAAGTTTTATGAGTTCCATGACACCATCCGGTTACTAACCTCGTGGTGGAAAGAATGTAAACATTCACAAATAGGAGAAATGGCTGGTACAACATAGTAAAACGGATGTAGGAGCATCGCTCCACCTCAACACACGCCAGTCGATTTACACCCGTGGTATGCATTCAAGGAAGGGAGAGGCGTCACCCTCTCATTTTTCCTTCGAGAGTATAAGGTGTGATCAAGGAAATTAATGTCAACAGGTTGAAAGAGACAAGTTGTGACTTCACACAAGCTGTAGATAAGGTCGTCATTAAGTTGTTGATGGTAGGAGGGATCTGCATCCGATTTGGAGTATATTTTGATCATTGTAATTTTCCCATTAGATAGGCGTTTTGAATTGTGATTTGACACCACTAGCTTAGCTTGGAGGGAATCTTGTCGAACCCCTCTTGTATAAACTCTTGTATTGTATGACCAGTAGGAGAGGCTAGAATTTTACGAAAAATTATTGTAAGCCCAGTTGGGAAGGTTGATGACGATCGAGACTTAGTCGCAGTCCGGACTCAAACATTTTCAATTTGATATTCTTCCATTAATAGAAAATGACAGTTTTTCTTGTTATCAATTTCTGTGTAATGTATATTTTGTGGTGAATTTCATTTGTATGCATTTGAGTTGTAGATGAATGTTAGAAATCGTCTGCAGGGATATAGATACAATCTTGTATCTGTAAGTGTGTTGGATTAGGTCTAGTTCTGTAGGCTAAGTGCAAGGAGTGTGCGAAAGAGTGTGGAAACTTTGTGAGCCAACGCAAGGAGTGTGTGTTTGAACTCAATGGAGTCAAAAGAGAAACTTCCAAGAGGGCACACCAGGATAATTCATAGAATTGGGAGGAAATTTCAAGGTGGTTGGGTACCTTGGAAAGAAAGACTATGTAAGAGGAAACATTGTCCAGAGTTATTGAACACTCTGAAATAGACTACCAGGAGGGCATAGAGAAAGTACGAGAGTTTACAAGAGCAACACGATTGGAAGTGTTGGAATCCTTAAGAAAACCCCAGGGTTGTTGAACACTCTGAGGAAGGAAGGCTTTGCAAGAGTGCATCGACAAAGGAAAGGAGATGCCTTAATATGCTCAGGTAGGCTAAGGGAGAAGCCATCGAAAATCTTATCCGACTACAAACAGTGCATGAAGGAGACTGTAAGTCCAACTTACAAGATCATGAGGAAGAGCGAGAAGTTTTCAGGAGGGCATAATAAAGTTCATTGAAGGACATAGACAAACGGGAACCGTGACAGTTTTCAAGTCGAGCAAATTCATAGAAGAGTCTGCCCAATTCTTTTCAAAGAGTGCAGAAGAAGTTAGAGAATAGCATAAATCTCGAAAGAGAAATTTACGCTATGTGTGCACAGGGGTCAAGGACTTTCCGAAGTCCCGAAAACCGTGAAATCATCCATCATCGGAGGAGATATGTGGCAGAAGATCGAGAGGTTCTCGGGAAGGAAATTTGGGATGTTTTCCAAGGGAAACATAAATATTATCAGAGTCGTGAAGAGATAATTGATCCTGTTTGTGGTGTTGGGAAGGCATGTGGAAGAGATCCATGTATTTCGAAGGAAGAACCTTTCAGAGAAAATTCAAGGAGAGAGTACCTTAAAAGCTGAGAGTCGAAGCAATCTTGGTCGTTCGTTGAGATAGGACGCATGGCAAGAATTCAGCACTTTGTTGATTCACAAACTAGGGGAAACAGAGTTAGGATAAGAGAGGAATCATGAATTCCAAAATCGTGATTCAATCTCAATTGTTGATTGCAAGAAGAACGTGGACCATAGATTTGGTATTGGAGGATTCGTCGACTCGGGAATTGGGGAAAAGGGAGCAAGCAGCTTGTGAAATTTCTGAAGCATGGAGTCATGAAGGGAGATAGCCCACAACTTTAGTATGTGGTCACATAAAGGAGGGAGCCTAGCATAGAGAGATATCATCTGTTGGTGTTAATATTTGAAAAGTTCTAAGGAGAGGGTCCGCGGGTGCCACACAATCTATGTCAAGAAGGTGAAGGGTCTGTGTCAAGTTAAATTTGTTCACATTAGGAGCTCGACAAACCATTCAGTTTGGTGAATTGAATGATCCTAGTCCAAGAGGTTGTGCAACCCCGAATCCGGAGGGAAGGGGGTAAGGTATGCATCAAGCGGTATTAGAGCTAATACAAAATTGATTTTTGTAGGAAAGCGAGACAGAGTGTGATACTCTATTGAAGTGGTTGCAAGGTGTGTAGTAGATGATAAACATTCAAGTGTGTTGTAGATGAAGCAAGATTTTCATTGGAATTTATGATCACGATCGAGGAGAAGTCTATTAATAGAGAAGAAAAGAAGAGATGGACAAGGAGCTTAGTGAAATCCGGGTAGAAATAGAGAAGATAGCATTCAACTTGTAGTAGGAGGCAAAGGTGTGTTAGAGGTATGAATGGCCTTTGAAGAGGACAGCTAAATGACCTGTTCAGAAGTTGTTGGCTAGAGGGAAGCAAAAAGTGTTAAAAATATGGCCGAGGTATGCTGAAAACCTCAGTGATGAGGGAAAGAGATCTGGAAGAGGTCTCATAGGTTTCTAGGTGGGCAATGAGAAGAGATCAGTTTATCTTGTAAACTACCAGGTGGGAAGAGTAGACATACCATATTTCCAAGTGGGCAAGGGAGAAGAGATGATATCAGCTGAGAGTTTTCATTAGAGGGTGTTGACAGGTGAGGAGGAGACAGAAGAAAGACCTCTCTCAGGTGAAGATTCGTGTGAAATTGTGGGTCGTGTGAATAAAGATGATGAGAAGTTAAAAAAAATTGTCGTCGAAGAAAAGGATTAGAGGACCATTATGATCATTGGAGGAGTTAATATATTCCTTCCAAGCAACTGGGGAGAGGCTAGCATAGATGTTGCAGATGCAACAGAAGGACAACAAGTTGAGACTATCATGGAAGAGGAGGAATAGATACCGAAGTCTATCCCAACAGAAGGAGAATGCCCAGATGGATTACTCACCTAGTGGGAAATGGATTTAAAGGCACTGGAAGATTGGTTAGACAGTCTGGAACCAGAAGGTGGTTTCCATAAGATATCCATGCCAAAGGAGAAACACTAACATAAGTTGCAGTTGGATGAAGCTGGAATGGAACCATCCAAAGAACTGACAGGGTTCAATCCATCATAAGAAATAACTGAGCAATAGCTCAGTGATGAGAATTCAGCAGGAGTGGAGGCTGCAGTAGTGTGGAAAACTAAGGCCACAAGAGATTAAGGAGATAACTTAAGATATCAATCTGATCTATCCAGAGATAAGGAAGAAGTGCAGCAAGCTAGTCTGCAATAGTAGAACCATCTGATTGAGCACCTGGATGAGGTGGTTGAGGAGATAAGGATGTTGATGTTGGGGTCGGTAGAGGAAGAGGTCAACAAGGATAAGTTGGACAAAAAGAAACATGCATGAGCAGGGGGGATAATGCAATGGTAGAAATGAAGCAGACGGGAAGAAAGACAACTCCAGGAAAAAGTTTGGGATCCAGGCAGATTTTAACCAAGATGGAAAGCTCATGAGAAGGAGCTCATGATTTTCATATCCGTGGAGTATGATGTAGCAACATCACTCCACCTAGTCACACGCTAGTTGATTTACACGTGTGGTGTGCATTCAAGGAAGGGAGAGTCATCACCCTCTCATTTTTCCTTCGAGAATATAAGGAATGATCAAGGAAATCAATGTCCTCAGGTTGGAAGATCCAAGTTGTTCCTTCACACAAGCTGGAGATAATGTCACCATTAAGTGGTTGATAGTAGGAGTGATCTGCATCCGATTTGTAGCATATTTCCATCATTATAATTTTCCCATTAGATAGGTGATTTGAATGGTGATTTGACACCACTAGCTTATCTTGGAGGGAAGCTCGTCGAGCCCCTCTTGTATAAACTCTTGCATTGTATGACCAGTAGGAGAGGTTGGAATTTGATGAAAAATTATTGTAAGCCCAATTGGGAAGGTTGATGAGGGTCGAGACTCAGTCGCAGTCTGGACTCAAACATTTGTAATTTGATATTCTTCCATTAATAGAAAATGACAGTTTTTCCTATTAACAATTTCTGTGTAATGGATATTTTGTGGTGAATTTCATTTGTATGCATTTTAGTTGTAGATGAATGTTATAAATCATCTGTAGGGATAGAGATACAATTTTTTATCTATAAGTGTGTTGGATTAGGTCTGGTTCTCTAGGATAACTACAAGGAGTGCACGACAGAGTGTGGAAACTCTTTGAGCCAACACAAGGAGTTCATGCCTGAACTTAGTGGAGTCAGAAGAGAAAATGTTAGGAGGGCACACCAGGATAATTCACAGAATTGGGAGGAAATTTCAAGGTGGTTGGGTACCTTGGAAAGAAAGACATTGTAAGAGGAAACATAGTCCAAAATTATTGAACACTCTGAAACAGACTTCCAGGAGGGCATAGAGAATTTACGAGAGCTTTCAAGAGAAACACAATTGGAACTATTGGAATCCTTAATAAAATGACAAGATTTTTGAACACTCTGAGGAAGGAAGGATTTGCAAGAGTGCATCGACAAAGGAAATGAGATTCCTTAAGATTCTTAGGTACGCTAAGGGAGAATTCATCGAAAATATTATCCGAGCGAAAGGAGTGTGCCAAGGAGACCATAATTCCATATTAAAAGCTCAGGAGGAAGAGCGGGAAGTTTCTAAGAGGGCACAAGAAACTTCATTGAAGGACATAGAGGAACGGGGAACCGTGAAGGTTTTCAAGCCAAGAAAAGTCAAAGATGAGTCTTCACATGACTCTGCAAGAAGAGTAGAATAAGTTCGAGAATAGCCTAATTCATGAAAGAGAAATTTGTGCTATGTGTGCAAAGGGGTCAAGGAATTGTTGAAGTCCCGAAGACCATGAAATTTTCCAGCGTTGGAGGAGACAGATGGTAGAAGATCGAGAGGTTTGTTAGCAGGAACTTTGGGAGGTTTTCCAAGGGAAACACAGATCTTCGCAGAGTCACGAATAGAGAATTGATCCTAGTCATGGTGCTGGGAAGGCACATGGAAAAGATCCATGTATTTTAGAGGAAGAACCTTTCAGAGAAAAGTCAAGGAGAGAATACCCGAAGAGATGAGAGCCGAAGCAATATTGGTGGTCCATTGAGATAGGACACGTGGTGAGAAGTCATCACTTCGTTGATTCACAAACTGGGGGAAGTAGAGTTTGGAGAAGAGAGGAATCATGAAGTCCGAACTCGCGATTCAATCTCAACTATTGATCGCAAGAAGAACGTGGATCGAAGATTTGGTCTTGGAGGATTCACTGATTCGAGAATCAGGGAAAAGGGATCAAGAAACTAACAAAAGTTCTGAAGAACAGATTCACGAAGGGAGCTATCCCAAGGTCATAGTCTATTGTCACATCAAGGAGGGATCCTAGCATAGAGAGCTAGAATCCGTTGGCATTAAGTTTGAAAAGTACTAAGGAGAAGGTCCGTGGGTGCCACACAACCTGCGCCGAGAAGGTGAAGGACTTGTATCATGTTAAATTGTTTCCCATTAGGATTCTAATGAAACATTCGGTTCAATGAATTGAACAATCCTAGATTGGGAGGTTATGTGTCCCTAAATCCAGAGGGAAGGGGGCAGGGTATGCAACAAAACCTCAGAGAGACTTATATATATTTAATGGCTTTAATCTGTCGATTGTATGGAGAAAAGTATTGCTCAAAGTTTTCAGAGGCGCAGATTCCGTTAGCATATACCATGGAAATCTCTGGGAGAGGTTTCAATTAGGGAGCCATCATTTCCAAGAAGATGATTATCGACATCCTATAGGACCAGACACCAAAATATGGAGAAACATCAGTTT
Organism: Picea sitchensis; assembly: GCA_010110895.2. Taxonomy (NCBI): domain Eukaryota; kingdom Viridiplantae; phylum Streptophyta; class Pinopsida; order Pinales; family Pinaceae; genus Picea; species Picea sitchensis. Next base: position 33,008 of record SNQJ01S0021189.1, on the reverse strand, counting down.
TCTACATGGAATCTTACCTGTTGAACGTAATTTGCGCAAGAAACATTTTCGCAGGTATGAATTTGAGTTTTCTTGTTGTTGAGTTACCTGTACATGTTTATTTCATCATTTTGTGGGAAAATAGGTACAAAACATTTTATGCCATGATATATTATGAGTTTATAGCTTGAGTGAATTTTATTTTATTTAGAAAAGAATACCCAAGGATTTCAGTGGTATCCAAAAATATAATATCTGAAGTTGGCCACTGGTATTTTGAAGAAACAAGCACTTATATCAGAGTATTTGGGGCTACTGGTGCACCACACCTACTCCACATTCATGTCCCAGATAGTCGCATATTGGGATAAATTTTCTACCATATCATTCTGCAAGGCTATAATACTTCTCTCGTAAAGGATAAGAAGAGGGATTTCATACCCTATGGTTTTCATATTGGGTTTTATATGTTAAAAGTTACTGCAGAGGAGAAACAAAAAGGATTGAGTCAGCTTGAATATCAGTTCCCCACAGGATGTTTTCACAAGAATGATCCAAATGGCTTGGTACTCTAGCACACGTCACAGGTATCCTCATGTTGGCCATACACCCATGACAGTTTCGAAGATGATATATTTACCAAGGGTTCCCAATACTGGGAGGAAGTGATCCATAGAAGGGCTAACCCAAATATGACCAAATTCAAGGAAATAATCGTGGATGAACAAGTTGAGACAATAGAGCATACTTCTCAAGAAGCCATTAGAGTAAGTGTTGGCACAAGGGCAAACCCAAGGTTCAAGCCCTAGCTACTAGCCCTTTCGGAAACACCTGCGAAGCAAATGCAGTCTCACCCAAAGTAGCTATAGGGGGTTGCAAGACACAACGACCTAGTTAATCATTTATCTTCCTTAAGCCTACTGCGCAAGTTACATTTCAGATCTAACACAATATCACAATAGAAGCATATCAAATGATAGAGAACACAACATCAATCACACAAAACAAAAGATATATGTGGTTCACCCTCCACACAAAACAACAAAATATATGTGGTTCATCCCCTCCCTAGGGCTACATCCATAGAGTTTTTCTTTATGATATACATGGAAGCATACAGTTGTTATCTGCATTCTTAGCTAGCATAAGCATATCTTCTCTTCTTCTCTCTTTTTCCCTCCCCTCCCTGCATACCCAGTTGCAGGGTTGATCTTCGAACCCAGCTGAAGATCTATAATACCAAAAGGCTCTCGCACTCAACACTTCTCTCTCACACAATAGTACTCACTCAATCACACAACAATAATGGACTCTCAAACAACTTAGTACCAACCCATCCCAGGTCCTTTAGACCTTTATTTATACATTACAATAACTAGGTGCTCCTTTCAAATTAGAATTAAATAGCATGGAGCCGACATAAAGAATGAGCGCATTCATACATCAGTCTTAGTAGAACATTCAATGAAAACAAAACACCATGTACGCCTTGAAGAGACAAAACATTTGGCAAAGGATGATCACCTATTTAAACGTCGCATCAGGGAAGCGATTGAAATTCAAAGAAACCCTACCAACCTTAATAGAGATAATGGCCTAGAACTAAATGAAATTTGGCTCCCCTTAATAAAAATGAACAATAATCAAAACAATCATCTTTAGGAAAACCCTAATTTTTAAAATTAAAAACAATTTTAATTCAATAATTCTAAAAATTAAAGTTTTTATCAACACTGATTAATCATTACTTAAGATCTTTAGAAATTAAATATTTTTAATAAAAATAATTTGAAAACAATATTAAAATAATCCCATTAAAAAATACAACTTTTTATAATCCTTTTAAATAATAAACAAAATAAATATTTAAAAAGAATTGATTTATCCAATAATATAATTACAATAGCTCTCACACACCCTTAGGTTAAAACCTAAGTGTCAAAACCCTAGATACCAAAACCCTAGGTGTCTAAAACCCTAGGTCAACTTGACCCACGTTTTCAGGGCTTCGCCAGCTTGTCATAACTTTCTTCATGCACGGTGCTTCAAAGCATTTGTTGATATCCTCTTTCACTTGTTGAGTTTTCGACGATCCCTCTTCCTTGTTGATCTATCATCCTCGATCTCTTCATCCAACGGATTTATTTCTCTTACTTCGCTCCATCTTTTCTATTATTTCTCTCACTTCAAACCATTATCAATCATTGTGTATCCCACGCAGTTCACATTTTTCCTTTTCTCCCTTAATCTTCACTTGCTTCCATAACCAAGGGACAACATGCCCCCAGCACTCATGTTTGACTCGTCCTGAGGCACTTCAGGTCTGAACTTTCTGTTTCATTTCAACTTTAGACTACACAGGTGATCCTGTGCTTTCTTCTCTATTCCTCCCTTTTATGTGCAGACTGTCTTTTCTATGTCTAGTACCCAGTTTCAACTGCAATTGGTAGCTAGACCCATTTCCTTTTTATTTTACTAATATCTGCGAGGCAACTGGTTGTCATAATACAATTTCAATCGGCTTCCATTCACCTAACCTTCCTTCCATTCTCCAGTCAAAGTCTTCCAATGCATAGCTCCTCCTTCTATAACATAAACAATCTCAAATGGCCCAAGACAATGCGTCCTGAACTTCCCTGGATGCTTCATGAACTTACTGTCATATACCAATACCAGATCTCCTTGCTTGAAGGCTTTCTTCTTGATGTGTCTGTCATGGTAGGCCTTTTCTCTTTCTTTCTAAACCTGATGGTGAAATCCTGCAATAAGTATGTCTTCTTATAGTTAGACCAGCTACGCAAGCCTCTCTTGCAGAGCACCAATGTTATCCATATCTGTAAAGGTTGCAATTCTCATACCAGGAACCAAATATTCCATGGGTACAATTGATTCTAGAACATAGACCAATTTAAAGGGGGTCTGCATGGTTAGTTTCTTGCAATTGGTTCTATAGGCCCATAATACTGCTGGTACTCTCAAATCCCATTCATCCTTTTTCACGCTGCATATCTTCGTCAATGTTGTCTCCAAGATCTTATTGAATGCTTCAGCTGTCCCATTTTCTTATGGATGATAGGGCATGCTCTTATGATGGTGAACTTCAAATTCCCGAGTCAAGGCTTCAATAGTCTTGTTAATAAAATGTGTTCCTTGATCACTCATAAGGATCTTTGGGCATCCAAACCTGGTTATGATATCATCAAATATGAAGTGTATGGTTGCAATTGCACTACAGTCCTTAACTTCTCTTGCTTTTTCCCATCTGATCAAATACTCTGGCGCAGTGATTATGTATCTATCTCATGTGCGTTGTCTTAGTGGGTTGATAGGTCCCGCCAAGTCAATGGCCCATTTCTCAAATTCCTGTAAGGTCAGCTACGGTGCTAAAGGAATCTCATCTCTTCTAGACGGTTTCCCAACTCTTCTGTATACATCACAGGCCTTATAGTATTCCTTAGCATCTTTCTGTAGAGTACTCCACCAAAGGCCAACCCTAAGAATCTTCTATGTTGTTGCTTTCCCTGCGTAGTGTCCTCCTGCGATGCCTTCATGTTCTCCTGCGAGGATTAATGGTCTCTCTGCTTCCATAACACATCTCCTCAATATCTCATCAGGTCCCATATTGTATAGTTTTCCATCTATAAGTGAAAAATATGCAGCGCACACTACCAATTTTTTCTTCTGAATATATGTATAGTCACTAGGTGCCAGCCTTGTTGACAAGAACTGCACTATCTCCGTGAAGTGATCATCAACCTTCCTGATGGCTAGCAACTATGCATCTGGAAGTGTATCCTCCAAGCTAGTAGGATCTTCTCCATGTTCCAACCTCAACAAGTGGTCAGGACCTTTGTTCATTCTTCCTAGCTTAACCATGATCTCGAAATCATATTCCTAAAATAACAGAATCCATCTGCATATTCTCCCCCCCAACACTGGCTTGTTGACTAGGTATTTCAGTGTAGAGTGATTAGTAAACATTTTAAAGTGTCCTCCCAACAAGTAGTGGTGAAACTTATGCAGCGCATACACCATGGCTAATCCTTCTCACTCTGTGGTGGTGTAATTAATCTTAGTTGTTGATAGCTTCATTCTAGAAAAGGCTAACAGGTGGTCAATGTCTCCAACTCCCAGTTGTGATAACGCTTCTCCTAATGCGATAGAAGATGCATCGACATTCACATGAAATTCCTTACTCCAATATGGGAAAACCAAAATGGGCATAGTAACCATTTTCTGTTTCAGTGTGTCGAAGTTCTGTTGGCATTCTTTTGTCCAATGAAACTGACAGTCTTTCTTTCAAATCTTCTCCATGGGTGATGTGATCTATGCATAACCCTTAATGAACATCTTGTAGTATCCAATATGTCCCGGTGCAGTGCACAGCTATTTGACTGAAGTAAGAGGGGGTAGTTCGACTATAATGGCAATCTTGGATGGATCTACTAGCAATCCCTTATTGCACACAATATGGCCCAGTAGTACTCTGAAGGGTGAAAAGAAGATGCACTTCTTTAGGTTCAAGGAAATCTGACATTGCTTTCACTTATCCAACATTAGTCTTAAACATTCAATATGATTTTGCAAAATGATGGAAATAGTCCAATCATCAAAGTATGCTTCAAGGAATTTATGTAAAAATTCCTTCAACGCTTTGACCACCACCCTGGAAAACATGGTTGGTGCATTCTTCAATCCAAATGGCATCACTATATACTGGTAGGATCCCCATTCTATTGCAAATGTGTTCTTATGGCGATCTTCCTTGGAAATATGGATCTGATAGTATCCTAAAAATCCATCTATAAAATAATATACCTCCTGTCCTCCAACATTGTCTAGCACTTCGTTTGTGAATGTTGTAGGGAATGGGTCATGCAAACAGACATCATTTAGCTTCCTAAGATCTACACAGATCCCGATTTCTCCTATCTTTTTATCTTCTACCACCATAGGGCTAATCCATTCTGATTGTTCAACAGGTTCTATGATTCCTTCTTTCAACATTCTGTCAAGCTCAATATTCACATTCTCCTTATATTTGGGGTTCAATCTGTAGGGTCTCTATTTGACTGGCCTTGCATCTAGTTTCAAAGGGATCCTGATTTCTCACATGGGTCCTTTAATGCCCTTCATATCAGTGAACTTGGTTGGAAACAAGTCCTAATATTCATTCAGTAATTATTTGATCTTGTCAATAGTGGTAGCATCCCAATAATCTCCAACATTTTCAAGCTTTGGTGTATGTTCTATTCCAATGTTCACTTTTTTCTATTTTGATTGGTTGCCCAACAAAAGGTAGTTTGACTCCTGGTCCTTCTACATCTCTTTGGCCTTCTGTTTCTGTGATGTTCACATTCCTAGGATCATTGTCTTCAGCTGTATTGATATTGTAGCATCCTTGCAACTTCTAAAGAGGCGCAATCCATTCATCCTCTTCTTGCTCCAAAGGGAGGCTAGGTCCCTCCTCGAACCCTTTATTTATCACAAACTATAATGCATGATCTACTGTAGGATATTGGCTTTCAAACAAAAAGGTCATTACAAATTTATGGTTCATACCTTCCCCATCTAGAGTGATGAAGCGCAATTCTACTTGAAGATACCAGTAGATGGGATTTGTGTCCAGTGTGTTAATGAATTTGTGTACCCATTGTTCTTGAGGAATGTTTCTCCAATATTCCTTGCAACTTCTCACATGGTCCTTTGGATAGCTTCGACCTATGTACCTAACTTTGCAGCCTTCTAATTTCTTTGAAAATCGCGTTGTCATCAAAGTGTGACCTTGTACCCATTCTGTAATATTGTTTTTTTGTGTCCCCCACCATCTCACTGGAGTTGATTTCAAGGCCTCATCCCTTGCCAACAATATTTGTGGTGTTGTTACAATTTCTTCAAAGTCCAACAAGAATGCTTCTAAATGATTCAGACCATCAAAGGTGGGCAAGTTACTTATTGTTGTGTCGATCCAGCGAACTTCTCGGGTTAATCTAGCACATCTCCTTGTAGATACTTCATACAATTTTTGTTCTGCCAGTTCTTCAGTGCTTCTTCTAAATATGATGAGCATGCGTTGTCACTTTGCCAACTCAAATTCCCAGCTACTGTAGGATTAATGTAATCATGTTGTCTGGTTGTTAATTTTTATATGTTTTCTAGTTCATATGCACGATCTTCTTCTCTAATGGGTTATGTGTATCTCTAACCTTCATCAAGATCCAAAGTTGCAATGAACCTAAGGCCATATCCTTCAAACAACATTCTTATTTTATTTAAATCAACCACGGTGGAATTATTGAAATCCTAATCAATTCCTAACAGTGCGGGGTAAGGAAAATTATCATCAACTATCTCAATCACCTCAAAGTCTGCAAACATCCTTACTGAATCGATGTCCATAGGGACACACTCCATTCTTCCAAAGGGGCTTACAGCTTGTCAATTATCCATCCTAATCTTGATAGGGGAATAGATCAACTTAGATTTTCCCATCAGTGCCCAGGTCTTCTTCGTCATGACATTGACCTCTGACCCTAAGTCGAGCACCACATAATCTATATCGTACTCTCCAATATAAGCAGTAAGGTGTAGTTCTTTATTTTTCCTTGTCTTCTTGGATAGTTGATGTACTACTTTATTCCACAAAGGATCTATCCTTCCTATCTCATATTGTTAGACCAAATTTTGTGTAATGTCCCCACTTTGGGACATCATCACAGGGCAGAGATTTATGATGACCAGAATAGCCAGATGGGTGCTGGAGCGAGTACATGGGTATTTGAGAGGCATTGTGGGGTCCATATTGCATTGATGATCATATTACATCATTATGAGCCATTCCGCATAGGTTGGCTTTGGTTTCATTGCATTCTGACGATTTCCATGATTTTGACTATTTTGAGCTATAAGTCAATGGAATTCACTGAAGAGGTCATTTTGGGCACATTACTTGGAGGAACCTCTCAAGAGGTCATTTTGGCACATTACTTGAGGAACCTCTCAGTGTAATAAATCATTGGAATCAGGAGGAGAAACACCACAGGATGGGATGGATAGAAGTGACTTTCAAGGGCTAGGGAAGCTGGGAGAGATAAGGAGCTTTTCAAAGGTAAAAGACTAATTAAAGTGATTTTAATTAATTAACTAAATATTAATAAAATGAAAGTCACTGAGGGAAAAGGTGAGCCAAAAGCATAAAGGAGCCAGGCAATGCGGATCTCATGCATGATCTCATTTTGATTTCCTGCTTCAGGCTAGTGAGCTCAATATTAGTTTTGAGGGTTTTGACATCAAAAACCCTAGAGGATCTATCTGCAGAAAGATTCAACCCATCTTGTCCCAAGCTTGGTCTCGAGATGCAATACTCTCCCACACCACATTCTAGTTCCGATCTACTTAGTGCAGGAGGGTTCTACACAGTCACAGGCACAGGAAGAGAAGGGTGGGCGCACCATTGGGGGTTTCCTGTAAGGGGGGTGCACCATCTTTGGCGAGAGATTCATTGTAGGAGATTGGCGTGGACGTTGGAGGATTCTATCACTTGGGTTTTCTACTGGGTGTGGCCTCCTTGGACATCAGATCTAGTCTTTCTGAGACAATTTTATGGGTCTCTTTATCATCTTGAGCAAGCAAGGAATTGAAGAGAAGGAGGGCTTTTCTGAGATCTAGATCTAGTCCGTTTGGATGGGTTACACTTCAGATCTGACTAGATCTGAATCTCAGACTTCACCTAGTGACTTGTAGTCTCCCGATTCTATATATTTATGGAGAGTTTCATATCATTTGGAGGCCTCCTCCATCAAGGCCAATTATCTAGTGTTTCTACCATCCAAGTTAGTGCACCATTCTGCTGGGGATTTCTATCCATGTAGATTGAGAGGGATATTGAGATCTGGCTCACCGGTTGTCTCCACCATAACCATCTTACTCCATTGAATACTTATTAGGGTGATTAGACACCCTTTAAGAGGGCTGAATTATCTAGGGTTCTACCATCCTGGGGACCCCGTGACTACGTAGATTGAGAGGGATCTTGGGGATTCAGGCACTTGGGTTATTCCTACCATCACCCAATCTATCACTTGGCACATTTATTAGGGTGATTGGACACTTTTGGTAACGTATTGAGTTATTGAGGGTTTTAGCCTCTATTGGAGCATGGCATCTTCAGCTGGAGAGTTACATTCGATTCATTGTATTGATCTTCATTTCTCATTCATCCTTTGAGGCATCTTTGTAATAATGGGAGAATTTTGTAGCAAAATTTTATTCATTGGTTCATATTCTGGCTATCCAAGAGCATTCTAGATCTGCATCTTCATTGTATGTTTCATTTTATGAATGTGTTATTAGAAGAATTGAGATGTTTGACTTCTGTTCATCTTATTGCATATGGTTGAGGTATGTTCCATGGTTATCTCTTTATGTTATTTTCTGCATACACACATATAAACACATCTAAAAGGTAGATCATCAAAGTGTTTGACGAAATACCTCACTCAGATTTTTTTTTAAAAAGACACCAAAACAGTGATGATCCTTACATAATGGCTTGGGATCATTACATTCTTGCATGTATTTTTCATCTTTAATCAACTCAATAAACGTATACAAGAAACTGACAAGTTTACTCACCTCTTTTCCATCTCCGGGCAAAGTAGACTGATCAAATGCCAAAGGAATTCCATATTCTCTTACTTCTGGTCGAACATTTGTTGAAGAAGCCCGATCTCTTCTGAATTCCTTTCTTGCTTCCTCAAATATATGCTTCTCTTTATTTGGGTCAAACTCTTATGTCTTCTCTGCATCTTTCCTGACTCTTGATTCTTCTGTAGTCTTTCCTTGGATCACTCTTTCTTCTCCTATAATATCACCTCCTTGTGTGATAATAGTGACTCTGGGATCTGCTCTGTGAGGTTCTTCTTTGATTAGTTGTATTTTTTGGTTTCCTCCTCATTTCTCCTGAATCTTATCCAGCAATGTTGGACATTCCTCAATAACATGCTTGAATGAGTTGCAGTAGATGCAAGTGGTTCAAGGGTTCTGACAATCCCTTGCCCAAGTGTCTTGGTTGTGGATAATCATAACGGAGGATCTGTCCTCAACCTCGACCCATACCTCCTCCTCTTCCTCTTCCTTAGAATCCACCACGAGGGTTGAATTTTCCTCTCCCAGGGGTATTATACTACGTAGTGCTTCCTTCTTGTTGTACTTCACCTTGAATTTTGTATATATCCCTCGACCTTTCATGCATGAGAGCATAAGACCTACAATCCCTGTCATCGTGTCCTACCGAATTACCGAATGTGCAATACAGATTTTTGGGTGTCTGGACATATTTTTGCAGAGAGTAACATTCACCAGGGCGATGCCGATTTCTACATACCTCGCACTAGGGTAGGGTAACTTGATTTAAAGGGCTCAGAGCTCTAGAGTCCAAGTATTCATGAAATAAGGGACAGTGTTCCTTGTCATGGCCTTATGATTTGCATCTGATACACCATATGTCTTCTCTTTTATCTGTCCCCTTGTCTTTATTCATATCTTCAACCTGTAGTGATCAACTAGTTAGTTGACTCAAGATTTGACTCATACCTGAGATGGATTCTCCCATAGGGGATGATTCTAATTTCATGGCGATCTCCATTGCCTTAGCCTACGAAGCAATATTCTATTACATCAGAGGAACTATGATGTGTGGTAAGAGGGAAACAATGAACCATTCCTTGTTCTGCCTATCTGTGATCTAAAAACTCAAATGGCCTATCAAGGTCTTAAATCTCTGATCAAACTCCCACACAGGTTCTATTGTTCTCTACTTGATTTCTTTTAGTTCTGTAATGCACTAGGACTCTGATTTAGGTTTCTTGAGTTTGGAAAGTAGCGCAGTCTTAATGGCATTCAATGGTTTAGGTGTATATCCTTGGACAAATTTCATGTACCAACTCAGTGCGCGATCTCTTAGGGTAGTTCTGAACTGAGCTCATTTGACAGCTTTGTCATTGATATTCTTAATACTCCACACAACTTCACATAGAAACTAGTGTTGATCAGGATCTTCAGATCTATCTCCTCTAAAGGGGGATAACCTCATCTCATCTTCCATAGATCTTCCTAGGTTTCCTAACTGAGTATGTGGTGGAATGCTAGCAACAGTGCTCTAAGAATTTTGATGACTTAGGTTACTCCGGTTACTTAACGTTGCTAAAGAAACAGGAGGAATAATATTACTTACTTCAATAGTCAGCGTAGTTATTGAAGTTTCTGGCTCTTCTTGGCGAGGATCCTTTGTCCTAGAGGATTTTGAATGCTCTTCGTCTATTAGATCTACCTCTTCTCCACTGTAGAACCCTTTGTCTCCGTACTTCTTCTTAAATAGGTTCATGGGATGAACTTCTCTTAACACTCTCTCACTGTGTGTTTGTCCATCCTCTATGTCGTTGTCCTTGTTTGAATTTTTGAACATTAGCTCTTTCGATCTGATTGATTATTGTATCTTCAAGATGTTCTTCTCATGCAATAACATCTTGATCTTCAACTTCAGAAAATGTAAAAATTTTCCTCTAGGTCCCTTAAAGAAATATATCTCTGCTTGGCTATACGATTCCACTCTATCAACAACAAACTTAGTGATATACCCTCCAATGGTGCTATCAAACTAGTGATCTACTTCTCTTGACATGACGCTATCAAATCTCTTGACCTTCTTGATCAGCGTCGACATCCAAACTACAGGTGGTCTGAGATTTACTTTGAATTGGGTATCTGCTAACCTAGCTAGCCACTCATATAGCTCTTGATGGATTCCTCCAAAGAAAATCTCGTGTATATCAGTAAAGATATATCTTCACAACCAATCCTCTATACTAATATTAGGGTTCTTGTTCTGGACTTCATCGAAGACATTTTATTTATATTCTATCCACTTATGAATATTTGTCTTCGATGAAAACCACAATGAAATTCCCTCAAGAAGATTCCTATCCCAACAATGGAACCATTTGTTGGCACAGGGGCAGACCTAAGGTTCAGCTCTAACAGCGCACCAACAAGCCCTAACTACTGGCCCTTTCGAAAACACCTGCGAAGCAGATGCTGTCTCACCTGAAGTAGCTATAGGGGGTTGCAAGACACAGGTTTATACAATCAAAGGAAACGCAGAGTGGATTCACAACAACAACACACAACCACCTAGTTAATCCTTTATCTTCCTTAAGCCTACTGCGCAAGTTACATTTCAGATCTAACACAAATCACTATAACAACATATCAAATGACAGAGAAAACAACATCAATCACACATAACACAAGATATGCATGGTTCACCCTCTCCCTAGGGCTATGTCCACAGAGCTGTGATTTATGATATATTAAGATGGAAGCATACAGTTCTTATCTGTGTTCTTAGCTAGAAGATATTCTCTTCCTCTCTCTCTTTCTCTCCCCTCCCTGCGCACCCAGCTGCAGGTTTGATATTCACACCCAACTGAAGATCTTACAATACTAGAAGGCTCTTGCACTCAACACTTCTCTCTCACACAGTAGTACTCACTCAATCACACAACAACAATGGAATTTCAACCAACTTAGAACCAACCCATACCACGTCCTTTAGACCTTTATTTATACATTACAATCTCTCTTGGACACCCTTAAGTTAAAACCTAAGTGTCAAAACCCTAGATACCAAAACCCTAGGTGTATAAAACCCTAGGTCAACTTGACCCACGTTTTCAGAGCTTCACCAACCTGTCTTTCCTTCCTTCATGCGTGGTGATTCAAAGCATCTGTTGACCTATTATTTCGCTTGTTGAGTTTTCCATGATCCCTCTTCCTTCTTGATCTGTCATCCTCGATCTCTTCATCCAACAACTTTCCTTCTGTTACTTCACTCCGTGTTTTATGCTCTTTTGCTCACTTTGACCCAGTATCAGTCATTGTGTCTTCTATGCAGTTCACATTTTTCCTTTTCTCCCTTAAACGTCGCGTGCTTCCATAACAAAGGGCCAACAATAAGAGAAGAAAATAGAGTAGCAGAAGAGGCATAGGAACGGAGAAGGGGGGTATTGTTAATACAAGAATCCGAGAGAGCTATGAAAATATTAGGGGAATATCCCCCACTTAATCCTTTGATAGTACACTTGAGAATTACCCTGACCGATACAAACGTCCATGAGGAGAAACTAAATGGCTCAAATACAGTTACACCAAAAGATATTGTTGACCAAGAAAACACCAGCCCTATGTCACCACAGAAAATATCATCGGTGACTACTATAGCTCAGTGAAGGTCAGCAAGAACATCAAGTGAGATGGTTATTCCTACTTCCCTCATAGATTTAATCATCATATATGATGATGAGGAAGGGTCAGGAGCTTCTCACATAACCCTCGTGCCAATCACATAAGAGGAGGAACCATGGGAAACATCTTCTCCATCTTCCGATGATTTGGTCCCATATCCCCAAGAAGGCGACCTGGAAGCTAGGAACATCCTTGACACTATACTTCTCAATCAATGGGGAACACAACCTCATGATGAGAGCTCTAAGAATGACTTGGATACAGGTGAACAAAAAGAAGGAATGGGGTAGCCAGAAATCAACATCCCAACAATTGAACTCTCGGCTAATATTGATCCTTTGCCTCCTTCCCCATATAGGACAAAGACTTCATCAGCAAACAAGGACCAACAGAACATATAGGAAATTCCCCTACTAGGGAACTAAGAGAACCTACCATGGAACACCTCTATATGGAGACAAGCCTAGGTAATACTTGTCCCTAGGGAGATCAACAGATTCTTGAACCAGTAGACGAAGTCGTCGATATACACAAAATTGCTTATGACAGGAAAAGGAAACTTGTGATGAGAAGAACAGTTATGAAAAGGAAGCTCATGCTCAATAACACACTTTTCATAACCACAAAGGAGACATTGTTTGACATAGAAAGTGTTAAGATGACTGAGCTAATTCGAGCAAGGATGGCCATAACTGATGCCACTTTAGATAGGGAAAAAAGGGATGAAAGGTAGGTAGTTTCCATGAAGAAATAACTAGACCATCTGAGACATCAAGCAGAGTATTACCAAAATTAAACACAGGAAGTGGTCCTCTTGAAGTGTGAGTTCTGAGATATGTATGCACAATTCATAAGTGAGAGATACCTCTTCACTGCTCGCATAGACAATTTCCAAGGAGATACCCTTATGGGGATGGAAACATATAAGGACATGCAATGATGGTATGAGAAGGCACATGAAGCCTTAGAGTGAATAGGATACATCAACGAAGTACAAAAGGGTCGAGATATAGAAGAGCATGGAATCTGAGTGTTGATGGACATCATCATTGCCCAAATAAGGAAGGCAGTTGAACACTGGGTAATCATGCTCTAGGAACCCCGATGGAAAATGTAGGAAAGATGGGAAGAGTGTGAGAAATGTTGGGAGAAAATCAATCAGGAAATGAGGAATATCGACTTGCTAATGTTTGGTCCTTCAGAGGATTTCTCCAATTTACATAACATAGTTAAGAGGCATGAAGAACAAGACCACGTAATTTAAATGGATATTTCCCAGGTTTCAATTATGATCCCGAACCAAGTGAAGAAATTCATGGAGACCCCAATTAAAGCTCTCATAGTCTTACAATGCATGAGTGTCAAACTAATCAAGTACAAAGAATGGGTAGTTGAGATGAAGGGTGTCCTCTCCACTCTGAAGGATCAACACAGGTTCCCTTATGAAAATGCATGTGAAGACCTCTTCAGTAGGTGGTCGGAGTATGGAAGGAACAATCCACTTTAGTAAAATGACAATTTGATCTAAAGAGGGACAAAAGAGAACTGATATACAAATTCCGCCATGTGTCATTTTCTTGACTTAACACAACTCTAGTAGTTATTTTTAGTTTAGTTGTTTTTATAAATGAGAATCGACCTTGTGTTAATGCTCTATGGTTTTGGAGAGAAAGAATTTTTCTGGAATATTGTAAGAGAATTATTTTTGTGCAAGTTATTTTAATTAAGAAGTTTTGTTTAGAACCAAAGACACTTGTTTCATCTGAGGCGTGAATGTGATTGGACCAATGGGTATTATCTCTTTCTTCGAATTCAATATTTGTTTTTGTATTGAGTAAGTGTTGTTATTTATGTTATTTAAGTTATCTTATAATGTTGTGATAGTTCTTTTATTCTAATTGATGAATATAAATCGATTGTGTTAAGATGTGATTGATAGTAGAGCATTGAAAATTACTTTTCATGCACTAACAACTTGTTACATATATATTTTCTTTCTGTAACTGTTATCTCTGACAATGTTGAATATCTACAAGTCAAAATGGTATTATTGCTAGTTTGAAGAAGTTTAGATCTTCTTTGTTTGCATGCTAAGTTATAAAGGTTATCCCAAAACCCAGTTTTCTCCAACATATATTAACTTCCCTCTGCCATTTAGTTTAAGCTCTGTATTTCTTTTTTCACAAAATGTTAGAAAATAACCAAACATAGAACTATATAGCCCAAGGAAAGGTTTTTCACAGAAAAGACATATCTATCAATCATTATTAACTCCCATCGATAATTTTAGCTAGATCACAAATCTGGATAACCTTACCACTCATCAAATGGTTACGAGTTTAATTGGGCCTCTTAAGCGGGTTTGGTTCATGTTGTTGAGTTAAAGATATATTATACCCCTCAACAAGTTGCTCCAGGAATCTTCAAGCATCAACTTAATCGATAAATACTTCTCTCAATGACTCAAATATGGATAAGGACATACCCTATAGTCATATAAAGGACAAAGAAACTATGGAAAAGGAGTTTCTATATTAAAGGGGATGTTGCTTAGAGAATATAGGGAAAGGAGGCTTGTTATATGTTGGCAGCATAACTTTGCACCAAGGGACTTGTGTTCTCATATTTATCCCTCTATGTTTTTTTAATATATTCCCAAAGAGGTTTGGAGAGTTGGATTTCCTTGTGTACGAGAAAGGGTCGTTGGGAAACGATCGCAACCGAAAAATCCGCCCGAAAACAAAAAAATATTTTATTTTTCACCAAAAATGAGGGCATATGTGGGTTGCAGTGAGGAAATTCACGGATGTCCACATGTTTCACTAAGGAAACCCGTGGATATTCTATTAAAGCATGTTTTTAGATGATTTTGGAGGTGATTTTTAGGGAAAATTCTAGCAAGCATTGGGAAAGGTTTAGGCCATGGCACAAAAGCATCAGTGTGAAATTTTGTGCTATAACAAGTTGTAGCCTCCTTCCATTTGGTGCCAAATAACACAGGGATTTGTAGTTTCCTTCAAGTTGGAGCCTGAGAATTAGGGGGTTGTAGCCTCCTTTTGGTTGGAGCCAGAGAATTCAGGGAGTTGTAGTTTCCTTTAGGTTGGATCCTGTAAATAGGGGGTCATAGCCTCCTTCCATTTGTAGCTAAAGAATTGGGAATTTGGTGCTTCCAATGAATGTATTATTTTGATATATAACAAAAACATTACGTGGTTTTCTCCCATTTGGGTTTCCACGTAAATTTTGGTGTACTATGTTTTTTTGGATGTCTATTATGCTCTGATGATTTATACTACTCATGATATATTGATGATATACTGCTGATGATGTTAATGAATACATATTGTGGTTAAAATTAATATAAAAGTTCTAATACCGATTCACTGCCCCTCTCAGTATTCCAAAAATTGGTATCAAAGTGGGTCCTTCAAGAAACAATATAACCACTAGAAGGTTATCATGGAATATGCTAAGATTGGAATACCATAGTTTGACGGCCAAAACTGTGCCTTCGGGAGTAGAAGGATGAAAACATATGTGTAGGCACATGGATTTGATGTCTGGCGAGCAGTAATAGATGGATACAATGCACTGGCCACTCCACCAACAGACAAGGATGGAAATAATCTTGAAGAAAACAATTCAAGGGCTAAAAATTCTATTATGAGTATTCTAACTGAATCAGTACATGTCAAGTGTATGCATTGTGAATCCGCAAAGGAAGTTTGGGAAAAACTTCAAAATATTTATGAAGGTGATGCTAAAGTCAAGGGAGATAAACTTCAAACCTTTAGAGCCAAGTTCGAACAATTGAAGATGAAGGAATATGACAATAGTGTCGCATATTTTCTATGAGTTGATGAAGTAGTCAATGTTATTAAATGTTTGGGAGAAGATATGAAAGAACTAGTCATTTTTCAAAAGGTATTAAGGTCTATACCTATGAGAAATGACCTGAAGATTTCAGCCCTGAAAGAAAGAGAAGACATATCTACATTGAGCATGGATGAGCTACATAGCATACTTGTAGCTTAGGAAGTGAGGATAGATAAAGATAATCTAGTAACAAAGGAAGCAACGTTCAAATAATCCAAGAAGAAAAAGAAGAAGAACAAGACAGTCAAAACTAGATTCTAGTTGTGGTGAGGATTCCGAGGAAGATGAAGTGGAAAACTTCATGAGAAAATTGAAAAGAGGAACCAAAAAGTACAAAGTACAACCAGACATAGACTGAGAAAGGTTTGATCTCAAAGGAAACAAAACATGAAGCAGAAAAAGGCACCTATGCATAAACAGTTAGAGGTACTCAAGAAGAAAATCGCAAAGGAAGTGGACTGCCTAGAAGATTCATAACACAGAACCAAAAATCAACAACATTTCAAGAAGAATAAGGCTTTAGAAGAGTAACACCATTCAAAATATCCCCTACATCCAGGTATCAAACTATTTTTTTTGGTTTATGCTCTTCTTGCAACAATTTTGGTCACAAAGATGCAAACTGTAGAGTGTATTCCAAGAACATAAGAAAATATGAATGATATTCAAATAATAGTTATCCAAGAAGACCTTATGAAACACAGAACAAAAACCACAACAATTTTGGATCATTGAGTAGTGAAATGTAATGTTACAAATGCAACAACTTCGGACACATGGACAAATATTGTACATTGATTATTCCTCCAAGGGAACCAAAGCAGAATATCAATAGTCATAAATAGTAACCACAAAGGATATGGAGAAGGAAGAATGATCAATTCAACATTGAAGAATGCTCTCTTTATGTACAAGCCCAACATCGGAAAATTTATTGGTTTGTTGACAGTGGTTTCTGTAAGCATATGATAGGTGACAAGAACAGGTTTCTAACTCTAAAGAAAAAAATAGATGGATCAGTTTCGTTTGGAATTGATGAGTCAGTAAAAATTATAGGAAGAGGCACATTCAAGCCTGGAAGAAAGCATGGAAAGGAATAAAATGTTCTACTTGTCAAATATATGAAGCACAATATGGTTGAGCATGAGTAAAATGTGTTATCAAGGACACATATGTATGTTCGAATCAGAAAAATGTGAGATAAGAAAAGAAGGATCAGGCATGTTGGTGGATACAACAATAAGAACTTTGAGAAACATATATATATCTTGAAGGAAATTGGAAAAGAGAAATGTTGTTTAGGAAAGGAAAATGAAAGTAGGCCCTGGCACAGAATAATGGGTCACATGAACTTTGACAATATTATCAAAATCATCATAAAGGAATTAGTAAGGGAAATGCCTGAGATTTGAAAGCCAGCGGACACTTTGTGTAAGAATTTTCTATAGGGAAAACAAACCAGGACCAGTTTCAAGTCAAAACAATAATCTATGACAAAACCATTGGAGATTGTACATACCGACCTATGTGTACCAATGATAACGAAGGGATTAAATGGAGAACGATACTTTATGGTACTAGTTGATGACTAGACAAGAATGATTTTAGTTATATTTCTCAAGAAGAAGTTAGAGGCATTCAAAAACCTTAAGATATACAAAGAAATGGTTGAAACTGAGACAGACTTGAAAATCAAATGCTTAAGATCAGCTATTGGTGGAGAGTTTACAACAAAGGAATTTACAGATTTTTGTGGCAAACATGGAATAAAAAGGAAATTCTCAGTAGCCAGGACACCACAACAAAATGGAGTCATTGAAAGGAAGAATAGAACAATACAGGAAATGGCCAGAACTATGTTGAAATATTCTAATTTGGGTGACTTTTTTTGGGTACAGGAAGTACATACATCAATTCATATTTTGAATAGAGGAATAATCAGAATTAACAGTGATAAGACTCCCTACGAGATGTGAAAAGGAAGACTAGAAAATGTGAATCATTTCAGATTATTTGGGAGAAAATGCTACATCAAGAGAGAAGATGGAAGGATTGGAAAATTTGACTCCTGAGTTGACAAAGGGCATATGAGTGTTTCAATATGAGACTCATCATAATCGTGGGAAGCATAAATGTAACGATTTACAAGAAATATGTACGGAAGTTCAAATAAGGAAGAAAGGATCCATAAGAACAGAATGATGAAGAAGATTTGAAAGAATAAGAAGCAGAAGAAGAAGAAGAAGAGTAAGCATAATCAGAAAAAGAATATGAGAAACAAGATCTTTAGATACCTCCAAAGACACATATTCGACGAGTGCAGAAAAATCATCCACCATAGTATATTATTGGGAATAAATATGGAGGAGTTCAAACCCAAAGAAGAATGTGTTCACCAGAACAACAACATCCAACACTATTATCCACAGTTGAACAAAGTAGTTTTCAAGAAGCCATCAATGATGAACACTGGGTGAAGGTTATGGATGAAGAATTGGATCATATAGAGAAGAATAACACATGGGAACTAGTTCCATGGTTGAAGAACAAGAATGTGATTAGCACAGAATGGGTTTTTAGGAACAAATTGAATGAGGATGGATAGGAAACCAAAAACAAAGCAAGGTTAGTATGCAAAGGATATTCTCAAATTGAAGGCATAGATTTTGAAGAGACCTTTGCTCCAGTTTCTAGGATGAAAGCAATTAAATTGATCTTTTCCTATGCATTATCTAAAATAATGAAGGTATATTAGATGGATGTAAAATCATCCTTTCCAAATGGAGAATTAGAATAAGAAGTCTACATTGAACAACCTGAAGGATTTCTACTATCATAAAAGGAAGATTATGTTTGCAAAGTGAAGAAATCATTGTATGGACTCAAGCAGGCCCCTAGAGCATGGTATTCAAGATTGGACAGGTATATACAACAACAAGGATTCAATAAAGGTAATGCAGACAACAATATCTACATAAAAGTAGATCGAGACAGTATATTGATAATTTAATTTTATGTATATGACATTATCTTTGGAAGTGATGATGACAGGATGAGTCATAAGTTTACCAAAGACATGTAGAATGAGTTTGAAATGTATTTTCTCGGTGAGTTGACCTTCTTTTTTGGATTATAGATATGTCAACCTGATAATGGTATTTTCATCTCCCAAACCAAGTATATCAGAGAAATGCTAAATAAGTTTGGAATGGAATACTGTAAACCCGTAAGTACTCCTATGCAAACTAGTTGCAAGTTGAGCAAGGAAAATGAATCTAAGTATGTAGATAAGAGACTCTATAGATCAATGATTGGAAGATTACTCTATGTGACAACATCAAGACCAAATGTGATGCAAAAAGTTGGACAAGTTGAGATATTTCAAGCAACACTAAAACAAACACATGCCATGGAAGTAAAAAAAATACTTAGATATCTCAAGGAAAAAAAAATGGATTATGGTATCTGATGCAGGAGCATCGCCAACACATCAAGCGAGCCAACGCAGAAGCGAAAGACGGCTGGACAAGCCAGCACAAATTTTGAAATAACCTTGGAATTTGTTGAGCAGATCTTAAATGAGTCATTTAAGAGAAGGCGCATTTGTATATTGTAAATGGACCTTGAGTGGATATCTCTCGTCCTTAAGTAGATAGACGACAATTAATATAGTTAATGCAGGTAGATAAGAATTTAATTCTATATTTGATAGCTTTAGGAGATGGAGGGAAAACGGATATAGACACCCTCATTGTATCATTGTAATATTATTCAGGAATAGATAGAGCATTCAGGAAGAGCATGCAGAGAGTTGTGTGAAGAACACCCATGTACAGATACTTGAAATAATAGAAGAGATTGATTCAATTTCATGGTTTGTGTTGTTCTCTGTGTATTTGATGTTGATATTCTCATGAATGTTTTCTTCCTGTCATATATTTTCTTTTATATGTTGTGTATGTGATTTCATGTACGAATTGAAGTCTGAGAGGGAGATGGAATGAGTTTCAATTGTTTCTCTATTTGAGCCAGAGATTCCTGCAAGGAGTGTAGTCGAATTGTCCGCAAGGAGTGCATTTATAGAGGGTTCAGATAGAGATAAATTTTGTCTGATTCATCCCAGAAGGTGCAGTTGGGCACAGGAGTTGTGCAAGGAGTGTGCAGGCCAGGTAAAAGTCTCAGGGTTGCGAACCTGAGTGAGCCTCTGAAGGATTACTGCTACAAGTTGTTGGTCACTATAATTGCTTAATTAATTTTAAACAACCAAGTGAAACATAAATTATCAACCCAGGGAAGTATTTTGTTTCAAAGATAACTGCGCACTATATATGCTCAATTCCAAAAGCAGCTTAGTGTTGTAGTAAAGAAACTTATACTAATCTTACTTGCTCAAAT